>MU227981.1:929914-941252 GCA_018584345.1 Thuja plicata | reverse complement strand
GAGATTAATTTAGCAAGGTGAGATGCAAGAAAGTAGGAGGGTGACCCTATGGTGTCCCCAATCGGTCTCAAAGGAATGCCTCCTTTGTGAATTTTAGGGAATTACTACATAAACATAGAACTCTCATGTTTGATGTATGTAATCGCATAAATGTTGGATGAACTATTGTATGTACGTGGATATGAAAATCAACAAATTTTTTATTAATTGCAACATGTCAACAAAAACATTATATGTTTATAGAATTATTACCGTACAAACAAATAACCTTAAGTAATAACATTATGGGTTTTTCTATGTTGAACTATTTTTCTCTTTTAAAAAAAAATTTAAATTAAATTATTCTTAGGGTTTTTAGATTCTGGTTAGTATGAGTGTTTATTTTTTATTGTTTAAAGCTGAAGTCCTATTTTTTTCAAGTTTTTTATGCGCTTGTTATCTTAGATTTCCTTTATAATTGTTATTAGTTGTTCATGTTAAGTGTTCATTGTAAAGTCCTTTGATTTCACAATTTTATTGGCCCCAAGATTTATGATAAATTATTATTAATTAATTCTTTTTGTTTCTATGGTTTTCATGTCATAATCATCTCTTATAATCTTATAGATCTCTAGAAAATTATCAAGGTTTGATCACATTGTTCTTTCCTTTCACATTATTCATTTTTAATATTGACCTTTTAGTTATTCTAAGCTAGTTGTATTTTGCCATGAGTCCCTAAATTTTGTGACATATCCACCAATATAATTTTTTTATTAAAGTGGGAAAGGGACCCAACTCAATATAGAACAGAAAATGACTATCAACAAAATAGGTTATTAGGTTTCAAAACTATAGGGTTACCTATGCATAGCCAAAATACAAGAGAAAAAGACGATGGTGTTGGGACCTATGAATGGGCCAAAGAAAAATCTAAGCTTTCTAGATCAAGAAGGAGTAACTTCTTTCCTTGAAGCATTAACAATCCACAAAGAAACATCTTTCTATAAAGAACCAAAGGGAGAAGTTTTGACAAACGTATCATAGGTAGCAAACGAGTCCAGCAAATGGGTTTCCATACCGAAAAGGGGTTGTTCTCCTAATTCAATCATTGTACCTTTGTGAGAAAACTATAGCAACAGTCATATTTATTAGATGTTGAGTGATTTCTACATTATTTAGTTATCAAATACAAAGTTTGTTGTTGTACATCAAATAAGTTTGCACTTTCATTCATCATCTGGTTTGGAAAGAACCTCCTGAATGAGATCAATGAACATTCATAAGTGTTATTTCCATGCATGTTGATATGGTTTATATTTCAAAATTAGATTAGTTGATTGATAGCAATATGCTAGAGAGATGCAATACACATATAATTACCCTACAAGAAGAAATAAGACATCCCACACATACACTTACAAAATAAATAAAAACCCTTATGCTTTCATTTTCCTTCCAACTCCATTTGAAAGGTCCAACCTTCCATTAGTTTCTACATTACAATCATATGTATCCAAGATGTCTTCCACTTGAAATATAATTAAAATATGTATAATCTTGTTAAAAATGGATACTACCATCTTATGCATGTGGAACTTATGCTTGTGAGATAGCTTATAAAATATTTCTGTATCCACACCTTTATTTAGAATTTACCATGAGATCTAATTTGATTGAATATACCCATCACTTGTGTGAAGAAAGAGTCTATTGAGTCTGATTCCTTCATCAAAATTGTTTCTAAATCCCTTCTTAGCATTTGTAGCTTTGTTGTTTTCACCTTTGCCATTCCTTTGTATGTTGTTTGGAGTATATCCCATGCTTGCTTGGATTTAGTTGCTGCTGCAATCCTTGGAAAAATACTCTCATGGACTGCTTGAAAAATGTAGAATAGAGATTTTGAATCCTTCTACCTATTATCTCTCAATAAATCCTTCTCTGCTTGAGTTAGAGCATTGTATGCTACTGCATCAACTAGTTCTGGGTAACCATTCTCCACTAGATCCCAAATATCTTGAGAACAAAAGAGTGCCTTCATTGTTATGGACCAATAATCATAATTTTTCCCATTGAACTGTGGGATTTGAGGATTTGTTAAACTTGTGCTTGCCATTGTCACACTTGCTTGAATACCTTTGCTGGAACTTTTAGCTTCTGCAAAATCTTTCCTTCAACAACTCTTTTTGGAGAAACCTTAAGCTCTCATACCACTTGTTGATAGAGGCAAGGGAATAAGAAAATAGAGCACTGTCAGAGAATAAAGAACAAGCTTTTATTTTGATATATGTTGCATATACAAAAAAACATATAGAAAATATTTCAATATCAGAGAGCTCTATTCTGCAGCTCCATACAAAGTAATTACAAAATTAAAAAAAGTTGTCACAAATATACATCGAATGTGCCTAGAAAATAAGGGAAACCTAAAATATTAAATAGAAAGTAAATGTTGATTGAATAGTCAGCAAAAAAAAACTACGGCAAAGGTTTCACAATTAAGATTAACTCAAAATGTATCTCACACAATGTCCAAAGGAGATTGACAAGTGGGAAGAAGTGACTTGGCACGTGAGAGTGGGCTGGAGAAAATTACAGAGAGAGTAGTTGGGATTATTCCAACAAAGTCTTAGACAACAAATGGACGCCTCTGCCATATTTTAGCTTTTGACATTGCCTGAGACATCTTTTATATTAAATGTTTTTATTCTCTATTTAGAATGAAATTCCTTTTCTTGGTGTCTAATACAGAGTTAAAAGATGACTTTAGAAGCCAACTTAAAGGAGATAGTTTAGCGATTCAGCTCACAACATAACCGTATGCTGATTTGATTGCCATAATTATTTGGAATATAAGTTCATCTTATTGGTATTTTCTTTCATGTTCAATTGGAGTTCCAGCACCAATTTTAGATCCTTAAAATAGAAACTTCCTTACAGAAAGTTGGAACCAAAGACTTTTGAACCAAATTATTGCATAAAGATGACCATAATGTAGTGATACTACCAGAGGTAGAATTAAAGAGTTTTCTAATTTTTTGAGAAGATATTTTTAGTGTTGTTGTCTGTTGTAGAAAAGTTGGCATTAACAAATAACCTTAAATTATTTTATCTATGTGGAATAAACATGAATAGGCAATAAAGTACCAGAATAACTAGAATGATGTAAACTTAGAGATGTATAAAATCTGATGATGAAGATCGATATATTCTTGTAGTTTAGTGTATTTGAAAGAAATGCCTATGATTTTTAATGTAGTGAAAGAAAAGATAAATAAAATAGGATTATTTTTGTCCTTAGAATCATAAGTGTGTCATGTTGGAAGGGTGCGCGCTTCCTAAATTTTATGAATCTTATGATAGAAATGGTGGATCTTTGATTGTTTGAACCAATGAATATTGTACGTATTGACAAAATACTTATAATGCATTATATATATGTTAGCTAAATATTTAGTTAGTTGTTTTTTAATAATAGGTTTTTCTTTTGTAAATATAAATATAATGCTAAATAATTTTTATATTTTAAGGTGTAAATCTATATGTTAATTTGATTATTATTAGTATTCAATTAATTATAGTAAATTGTTTTTATTGATTTCTTAACCTTGGAAATTAGCTGATACACTTATAAATGTGTATACAATTGAGAATAAATAACTATTAAAGGTGTGTTTTTAATCGTGATCTTTTTGTTGATTTGTGTAATCATATTGTGACAATTTCTTTTGTGGTCCTATGGTTTTGGGATTTATTTTTATTGTTGTCCATGGGTAGTTCAAGCCCTAGGGAGGGTTGTGTTACCAAAGGTGTGGGCTTCTTTTCTTTTCCTTGCATTATTCTTCTTATGTATTTCAATTACATTTGCCATGTGTGTCATGATATTGTTACGATCATATCTATCCAACCTTGTTGCAGCGTGGAGTTCTTTGGCATGTTGTTTCATAGATAAATGAGAGCTAGTATGTTTATTGTGGTTATATGAGAACTAATTTGTTCCAGTATGGGCGGGAACAAGTTTTGAAACATTTTCTATCATTGTGATGTTTATTCAAATGATCTATGAGCCTAGAGTAGGTTAACTAGGTGTATAGGAGGGAAGTGGCTTACAATGGAGACTGGGGCCTGCAAGTGGCTTACCAAAACAACTCAATGTAAGTAACTTAATAAAGTGATAACTTAATAAAATTCTAGGTTAATTATTAGCTAGACAATAGTGTGCATCACCCACACTTTGAGTGCTAACATAGGCTAAGGATGGGAGTGAGAGATGATGCTTTTCCTCCCAAGTGGCTTAAGGATCTGGCTTGTTTACATGGAGACTCTTCCCTATATGCATTCTCTATTTCCTACATGTGTCTGGTGCCTCTTGTATTGTGTAGATTCCTTATTGTGTTTTAGAGAGCTTCTAAGACCTTCCTATGTGTACCTTCATGTTGTATTGTATATCTTTTCTTTAATTCTTGTTGTATACCCATGTGCGTGGGCCTGATGTTGTCTCCTCAGCATGGTGGGAGTGGACCTTTGGTTGCACGTGCTTGGGTGGTAGTGATTCTTTTACCATTTAAAATCTGACATTCATTTCTAGGTGCTTGGATGATCTTTATTACTATTCTATCTTCTTGTTCTTCCGGAGACTTGATCCTTATATCAAATATACGTATCTTATTTATCTTCATAGGTTTTGATCTTATCATATCATTTTGTAATCTTGTATTAAATTGTATCAGATTTTATACGTATTATAGATATTATATCATACTCGTATTAGAGTGGTTAATACATACCCTACGACATGTGCAGAGGATGTGAGTTTGGATGTAGTAATATATTTCATATTGTTACATTCTTTCATGTTAGTTTATTTATAGTTTGTTTTTGTAGATTAGTATTTCTTATGGTAATTCTACATCAAGGAAACCTCGAGATGTGTTTCATTGTTTTACTTCCATGTTGTTATCATTATTGTTAACTAAGTTAACAGGAATTTTTCAACCATTAGAGAGAATAACAGGAATTTTTTCAACCATTAGAGGGAATAACTTGAGCTTATAAGTATTTATTTTGGGATGCAAAGGATCTCTCTAAACAGGACATAAATACTTTGGAGAAGCACATAAAGAACTTCGTGTGCCCGTCTACACCGATTTCCTTCAATTATCTCTATGATTCATACACCACTGGAGGTAAGTATGTGCTTCAAGATGTTGTTGTTGTTGGTCAAGCTTGCTTTGGGTGCTATTGGCGATCACAGAAAAATAAGTCCAGTTTCCTTGCAAGGACCTTCTACCAAGACTCATAGTCAATCTAATGGTACTAGTGATCAATCCTAGATTATCCATGATGTCCTAGATATACTTGAAAAAGTTACAAACAAGAATTGGGAGGCTATAAAAGTTCTTAAGGAACTTCAATAGTGTGGCTTGGAGCAGTGACCTTGTTTTTGGCTTTTTCCTATGTTTCGGTTATTGATTTTCTACTAGGTTAAGTTGGCATATCTTTTGTTGATGAAATTTTGTTTAATGTAAAACATTTCAAGACCCCTCAAAATTTATTTAACCTTAATAAAAAAAAAATTCACATCAAAGATTCAATATATAGTTCACTTTTCATAGAGCTTGCATGTTTTCTCAATTTTAAAAATGTATTCATAGAAGATAATTTTTTTTTTAAAATAATTTTAATATAATGATAAGAATCTAGATTTAGTTTAAGTTACACAAGACATTAAAAAATATTATTTACAAGATAATATATCTATACAATCAACAAATTCCTAAAAAAAATTTATAAAATATAGAAGAAAAAAAAGTAAGAGCTCTAATATACATTAAAAAACATTTAATTTATCTTTTAGCAAAAAGAAAAGGAAAAAAAGCAAGTTCTACCATAAGACCTTGTACTCCACAAAAAACATATTTACGGTGGTGATAGATAAAATTGTTGATGAAACTCTAACCTCCAAAATAGAAAATGGAAAGGACTTGGAGCATTTTTTGTGTTATAATATTTATTGAAAAGCATACTTTTCATGATTTTGGAGCTAGTGTTTGTCATTTTAAATAAAAAATAAAATAATAATATTAAAATAAATAAATAAATAATTTTATTTTTTCTAAATTGATAAGAGTGGAGATTCTATGCCAATTTCAAATAAATAGAACCTAAAATTTATAGGCTTGGGTGTAACTATTAAAGCATAACTGAATATAGAGTGATTCCAAAAATAAGAATTATATCTCTTAGAAAATGTTAAATAATCTTATTAATTTTTTTAATCTGTGCATTTAAGCATCAACTAACTTTTATCAAGTTTATTTTATCTAATTTCTAATCATTAAATAGTATTACATAATAGAATTATGTTTTTTTATTATTTATTATAAAGATTCACAAAAATGGTAATTGTTTTAAATGTAATAGAAGTGAAAGGAGGACAAGTTAATGGAGGGAGAATAAAGTAGAAGTGTCTCAATTGCAAAGAATATGTTAGTGTATGGAGAATAGATTAGATGAATTGTACATGTAATCAATTATTAAAAAATATGATATGATTCCATTTTTTTAGAAAATATATGATGTAAAGTAATTTAGTAAAAGAAGAATAAATTAAAGGAAAGAAAATAAGAATAAAAAAACTCCATTATAAAGAATAAGCTTAGTAGAGAAAATAACTTAAATAAAAGAACGAAGAATGAATTCTAAGAATCTTGTTCAAAAATTCAAGAATTGATTTATATATTATTTTTTAAATAATGTAAAAGTAAATCTATAAGACTATCATATTAAATACATTATATTCTTTCATTCTTCACTTTAAAATTCTTCACTTTAAAATGCTGATAATTATTTTTAACCATACAAATAAATTAATTATATATAAAGAATATTTACATTATAACATTATTCACCATTATGGCCGCTTCTAAACAGAAAATTGATTCCCATTAACAAAAGTATACGAAATTATAGTTAAAAGAAAAAGCAATATTTTCTACCAATAATTGGAATAGCAGTAGAGGAAAAGATTTAATAGAAGAAAAAAAAAACGTAATACTTTCACTTTCCTTCCAGCTCAGTTTGAAGGGCCCAACCTTTAAATGATTTTTGCATTTCAGTCACATCCATCCAAGCTGTCTTCCACTTGAGATGTCATTATAAGATATAGAATCTTGTTAAAAATGACTACTACCATCTCATGCATGTTGAATAAATAAGTGTGAGATAACTTACAAGATATGTGCCCTTTATTTACAATTTATTATCAATGATTTGAAAAATTGTGCATCTACATCTCTCTTAGCAAATTACCTATGGACGGCTTACAAAGCATATGGATAACTTACAAAGAAACTCAAACTTTAGTTATTCCTTAGAAATTTTTCTTATCTAACTTATCTACTCAATCAAAGATCCGCAGTTGTGAGAATTGCATTCTTACGTTGAAAACATGATGTTAAGAAGAGCTTGCGGCCTTGCATATGCTTTACCAACACTTCGTTAAAAGTACATTCCTCGATTAAAGATACACTCTCAACATAATAAGCAGCAGGGCTTATCGGAAAAGCATTAGATGTAAATTGAATTAAAATTTTCATAATCAAATTCAATCAGATGGTATATTTCTCGACAATGGCACAGCTAATGCTATACCAAATGCAAGGCTTTTTACATAAAGAGTAGATTGACAACTGTAACTTTCACATCACAGGTTCAACAAATAATTCCCCTTTCATAGAACCGACATGTTTTCTATTGAATTCCATTATAAAATTTAGTTCAAGACAAAAGTACAGCCAATTATTGCCACTTTACAAATCTTATATGGGTTCACAGGGCTAGGGTTTTATCGAGGGGGACTTCCTAAAATACCTTGGAAGTTCTTAAAAAATTTCTGGGGTATTTTAAATCAGGGGTGTGAGTAATTTCGTAGGTTTAACTCAAATTTATTTTTAGGAATATACGTGGGAGTTCTTCTATATTAAAAATTATAATGATGAACTAGTAGTATTTAGGATATATATAATTTTTTTAACAAAATTAAAAGTTGAAAAAAAAATGTTTAGTAATTTTTAAAAAAAATTTAATGATAGCAACTTGAATTTAGTAAAAGGACTTTAATTTGTTTTGGCATATTCTGGCTTCTAACATTCTATGGCAGATCTGAAGTGCAAGAATGAGGAAAGGTTTCAAGGTAAGTCTAGGATTCTTACCGAGTCTTTCAAAAGTCTCACATGGACAATATGCACATTTTTGAAAGAACTATTAAAGATTTCAACATGGAACTCCAAAAGAATAGTAAAGAAGAGCATTGTGTGGATGGAAGGCAACTTGAGCTAGACTGCCTGGGTAGAAGTGTTCGATGATATCTTGATCTAGCTTTGCTGGCTTTTTACTTTTTATGAATTAAAACTTTGTTACTTTTGATACTCTCGGTTTGAGGTGAATTGCCTCATTTTGTAAATCTTTTTTATCAACTTATCTTTAATACAAAAAAAAGTTGGTGGGAAAAATTTTAAAATAATAGGTACCTATTTGTATAGTCATCAATATTCTTAAAACATTCAATTTTATTTGAATGTTATTTGAATTATATTTCTTGGATAATAGTCAAATCATCTTTACCAATTTATTTTAATGTGTGCATGTAAGTATCAATGAACTTTTATCAAGTTTATTTGACATCTAATTTTTAATAGTTAATTGATATTAAATAATAGAATTATGATTTTCATTAAATATTATAAAGATTCCCAAAAATGGTAATTGCTTTAAATGTAATATAAGTGATATGAGAATAAGGTAGTGGAGGGAGAATAAAGTAGAAGTGTCTCAGTTGTAAAGGATAAGTTAGTGTATGGAGAATAGATTACATGATTTGTACAACATGTTTTAATCAATTATTTAAAACATGATGTGATTTTATAAACAAAAAAAAAGATATGATAGAGAATAATTTACTAAAAGAAGATTAATTTAAAGGAAATAGAATAAGAATAAAAAAACTTCATTATAAAGAATAAGATTAGTGGAGAAAATAATTTGGATAAAAGAATAAAGAATGATTTATATAATATATTTTATAGAATGTAAAAACAAATCTATAAAATTCAATAATATTAAATAAATTAGATTCTTTCATTCTTCACTTTAAAATACTGATAATTAGGTTTAATCATACAAATAAATTAATTATATATAAAATATTTACTTTATAAGAATATTCTTCATTATAATCGATTGTAAACATAAAATTGATGTATACCAAATTATAGCTAAAAATAATGTAGTATTCTCCAACAATAATAGGACTAGCAGTAGATGAAATGATTTACTAGAAAGAGAAAACATATAATTCCCTTCCTGGGGAGAACACACCATTGTACAGTATTGTTGTAATTGTAGTAATAGTGGAGAAAGTAGCTTACCAATGAACTAAGCTCTAAAAATAAGCTTTCCAAGTAACGAACTTTATATCTTATGCCACCAAAGAAAAATAAAATGTAGAGCTAATTATAGCATTACGCATAAGCTATGTTACGCCGCCTTTGTTTCCCTTGTTCCTTTTATGACTAACGAGACCTGCAACACCGAATACAAATTAATAGGTGAAATAACATATAAAAAATATACCGAACACAAATTTACAGATGAAATATTATTAAGAAAAAACCAACACCGAATACAAATTTACAGGCATAAAAAAAACCACTTAGGGATGTCTACGTAATTAAGAAATGACAAATTCCATTTACTTAGTCTAATACAAATCTCGGCTCCATAGGAAATTCAGCTCCAAAAGCATCACTCAAGACTGTTGTTGAAACCAAAGAAGCCTCAAGCAACTTCAATGCCTGAAAAATGTTAAGATTATTATCAAAATCTCATTAATAAACAACAATAACAAGCAAAAAAGAAAAAAACAAACCACCCACCCACAGATTTGCCCAACAAATTGAAATAAATATAATAACTCTCACCTTCTTACGATCAACAATTGCAACCCTCTCTTCAAGTTTTGTTAAATCTTTGATATTGAGCTGATTCAGTAACGCCATGATGGCTCTAGTCGAACTGCCTCTTATCTTCAAGTCATCGGTTATAATAAACGTGGCCACTTCTTTCACGTAACCGCTGGTATTGGTATTGCTATTGGTATTCTGCCGCAGTTGGAAGGGGCGGTTGATGGGACTTCCACAGACACACATATCTGTGTTGCTGCTGCTCAAATTGTGTGTTGTTGCTGGTGCTATTTCAGGAGCAGGAATCTGGTAGCAGTAAACATTGCGACTTGGTTCTTGATAGGAGCAGCCGTAATATTTTCCGCCTTCGATCTTAAGAGGGTTATTAGAGTAGGAGGTTATGAATTTGGGGTCAAGCAGCTGGGATTTATCAGTGCTCATAAATAGAGAGGGCAATTTTTCCATGCTCTCATATAGATTGGATATTGAGCCAATTTTCTTATTAGAGTCGGATTCATTTACTAATTTGAGGACAGAACCGATGGGCATAGAAAGACAACTAAAGAGAAAATCGACAAACTCTTTACCAGCCTCCGCACATACGATACGTCCAGTTTTAGTATTTATCAGAAAGCTTACATTCATCGCTTCGGAGCTCTTATCTGCCATTTTAAAGCAGAGAGGTAACAATCAATGAGGTTTTCCTACGGCCTTGGCTGGTAAATGCAATTGCGCAGAGCTCCAACTTAAAGGATTCGTTGTAGCTTACCTGTTTAGTATTTGAAAGAACAAAACGATTCTTTAAAAAGAGCTATTCGAAAACAAGTTAATTGTTTAAAGGCAGTCGAGCATAAATGCTAAATGAACTATTCTTTATACGTGAATACGGATGATTTGAAAATGATTCTTTAACGAGGAACTATTCAACCACGAGAGAATAGTTTATGGTTGTCACACACATACTCGATGAACTATCCTATGCGCGTCAATAAGTATTTTTTTTTTTTTTAAATTATTTACAATGTGTGGACAAGTTAAATCGATCAGATTTCCACAATTCATGTAAATTTTAAAACTTGATTTTTTATTTTGATTATGTGTAATTTTTTAGTATCAATGTTTCGGATCACACTTCGTGATCCATCATCAGAATGTAAAAGCAAAGAGCATGAAGGAATGTAAAAATAAGATGTAGACAAGGCCTCACTCAAAAAATAAAAGAGAAAAGGGAGAGGGGGGCTAGAGAAAAACCTAAGAGCAATAAAGCAAGAAAGAAAAATAAGAAAGAAAACTAAAAAGAAAACTAAAAGGAATAAAAAAAAAAAAAAAAGATATATATATATGTGTGTGTGTGTGTGTGTGTGTGTGTGTGTTCATATATATGTCTATACACATAT
>MU227981.1:873384-895224 GCA_018584345.1 Thuja plicata | reverse complement strand
ATGTTTTTCACTAAGTGTACTAATGGCAAAATTAATGTCATCAATCTCCCCCTTTGACATTAGTATCAAAAACATGATATGTGCAATATACTGAGTGTATTAGTATGTACACCTATGTATACTCCTTTAGTCATTTGAATGACTTCCCCTATGTATATGCCAGTAAGTGTAATTATATATACATATCCTTATGTATTTTTCTTTTCCCCTTTTTTGATATATTGTATATAACTATCTTTGCATATCTATTCCTCCTGTACATACAATATACATTTCCTTTCTATTCCTCCTTTTTTGATTCTAAAGAAAAAGGTACTTACAACTTGTCAAAAAGGTGGGAATGCGAGGATTTGATCTCCTCCATCATCTTTTCCCATTTATCCTTTAGCATTTCTAGAGCCATGTGCTCCAGTGATATCCTTACATGTATATCATAGATGCTGTCTACTACAGACATCTCTGGGGTTGCAATAAGGTTTCTCACATCAGAAATATGCTGCTGTAGAATAGTAATATTAGGCAGAATGTGTGCCTATAGTTCTGTAATCTCACCTTGTAGTTGCGTCTCAACATCCCATATTTCTTGCCTTAGCCTGTTAACCTCAATGACCTTGTCATCATGCACCTTGATACTATCTGCATTTGAGGTTAGGCTTTGTGCACTTGCTGTGACATTAGAATCTATCTCTGCTAACTTGTCACTATTTTTCTTTGTAAAATTTTCAAGCGTGCACATCTTTTGAACTAAGGTAATTGCTTCAGCAATCATTGGCTCTAATTGATCAGTTAGTTCAGAGAGCTTTACCTTGTTTAGTGCCACTTCCTGGCTGATTTTATCAATTAATTTGTATTGATACTTCTTTTCTGCTTGTTCTTCCATAGCTTGTTCTGCATCTATATTCTACTCTGTGATTGCGTCAGTAAGAACAGGTATTTGTTCCTTAACTGTAGCATTTTGTTCAAGTTTTACCTCATGAAAAAGTTGTTGGAGAATGTATCTTTCTTTTTCAAGTGCCATTGTTTCCCTATGTCCCTGTATCATTTTCTTTTGAATGGCTTTCCTTTGACATAGCACTCCAAACTCTTGAAGTTTATCACTATCCAATGTAGTAATGTCTCAGTTTGGAACTTCTATTACTTCATCCAATGTAACAGCCAAAATGTCTTTCTTCACTATTTTCTTCTTCTTCTTCTTCTTTGGCTGGGTGGTAGATTGATATACTAATATTTGTAAAGCTTTAGATTGGGTTGCCTTGGTAGGTGAGGGTCGAGAAGATGAGGCATCCTTTTGTATCTGTTCTGAGTCCACCGACTGGTTTGGTGAAGACGTCTCCTCATTTTCCTTAGGTGTATCAACAGATGTATCTTCTTTAAGTTTTATTCCTTCATCCTGCTTGACTCCTTCACTTTTATCTTTTTTTTCACCCTTGTTCAATGTATCCTCTATTTTATTATCAGCTTCTTTGTTTTGTGCATTTGACACTTCTTGCTGATTGTTGGTTGCATCCTTCATTTCTGTATCTGTATCCTTTTGAGTGTTGGATGCAACTTTGTTTTCATCTGTATCCATATCCTTGGGTATATTATCGTCTTTCTTAGATGATATTTCCTTGACTGAATATCAATATCATCTATTAATATATTCATTTTTGTAGGTGTATTGACTATTGCAATGTCAATAGATGTATCCTGTCCGTCGGTATTGCCCTTTGCAATATTTATGTCTTCATCTTTTTGAACTTCTGCTACAGGGTCTTGTCCTGTGGTGTCATTGAAAATGTTGTCTAACCATGATTCATCATTTATATCATCAGTTAAGTTACCCTTTATTGACAATTCTTCTTTGGTAACTTCTTCATCCTCTAAACTGATGTGAATTGGACCTCCTAGTACCTGATTTTCTTCACTATTTTTATGTCATTCTTCATCTATAATATTGATTTGTTTCTAGCTAGTTATTTTCACTTCTTCACTATCTAACTCAACTATTGAGTTATCTTTCTGATTGACAGTTTCCTTCTCATAACTTCTCTTCTCAACAGGATTGAGTATCTTGCTCCATGTATCATGGGTTTCTTGTTCTAGCTCTATAAGCTTCTCTTCAAGAAATTTATAACCTCTCATTTTGGGTGAGAAATTTTTTGCATGTTTCTCCATGATTTCATTGATTTCTTCTCTTTTTGATTCAGGAGGCATAAGAGAAACAAGTACTCTTTCTCTTATCCTCGTCTCCTCATGGAGTGCAAAAGTGAATCTAGAAGATATTCTAATTAACAGTTCTTGTGGTACATCACGTGTAGTGAATTGTAGTGGGATATAATAGTGTATGTACATTTTAGAAATAAGTGCATCTTCAATCTTATTCTATTCTATAGAATCCCATCTTAACAATTTCCTAATCTTAGGATGTCTAATAGACGGTGCTTCAGGAATGTACTTACATATTGCATTAATTTTTTCAATAGTTGATGTTTCCTTTGTTGCTTCCTTTGCCTGTTTGATTGTAGTGTTAGGTTCATCCATAGATGAGTCCTCTAAATCCTCATTTGTCTTAACAAATTTCCTCCTTTTGGTAGGTTCCCTAACTGGTTGTTTTGCCTTTGGTGTGTCAGGTTTCCTTTTATACACCTTTCCTTTTACCATGGTCGAAGGAGTTGCATCCTTTGTTGTTTGACTCCTTGTTCTTGACTTCTTAGGTGGAGGAGGAGGTGGTGAATCAGACTTCTCTTCCTCTAATTCATTTTTCTCTATTGTATCACCGATGGGTAGCTGGTCCTCGGTGAGTTCCTCCTTACCCTCTTGTTCCTCTTCACCTTCTCTTTCTTCTTCTCCTTTAGAAGATATATTCAAGTTCTTTTTCAAATTCTTCACCATGCTTTTTGAATGTTTTATAGCCTTCTTGACAACAAGATTTATTTTAATATTTTGTTTGGCCTCTTCATAGGTACCAAATCTTAGTTGCTTGTTGTCAACTGGTTCATTTAGTAGTGCCTTAATGCACTCATTGGCTAGTCCTGCTTTGATTTCATATTCTAACTTTGAAAGCCATGATTTTCTTGGTACTACTACTTGGATGTATGTGAAATCAGTATCTACCATGAAACATATGTCTTCTCAGTGTTCCTCTATCAGAATTTCAGGAATTCTTGTTTTGGCTTGTAGCATTTCCTTAATGGTTTTGAAATACTCATGCATAACATTATCAAAATCTATTCCTAGTGATTCTATGAATTCACCTATGTGAATGGTTATGGGTTTGCTTGTGTCCCATACAAATTTTCCAATGGAAGGAAAGTATTCTTCAAAGTAAAAGAATATGCACATTATGAGGGAACCAAACTTACAAATGTTTGTCCTTGAAGGCCTTATTGTGTACATGTTCTCGTCTAGTTGATGTAACAGGATCTCTGCAAGATCCATCTTCTTTCCCTATTTGATGATCTTGTATGCTATGCTCATAGCTGTACTTGATATGCTATTCATTCATCTTGCTTGGAAGATCTTATATCCAACAAAACATGCTCCAAACTTCAGCTCTACGTCGATAATCGTGTTGACCTTTAGTGCTCTTTTATCCAATTTAGCACTAGTCAATTTTTCCACTTCTGCCAGAGATGGGTGCTTGTGAGCCTATGGTTTATCGGTTGTAGGATAACCAGTAACCACATGAATAACATCCTTTGTTATTGCCTTTTGCTTGTTTAGCCATAGAGTCTTGTTGTGAACTCTGCTAAGAACAATCTTTATCCATTTTATTTTGAAGACCTTGGGAAAATGCAGTGCATTTGTGAGTCCCTTTACTTCCAAATGTTTGTGCTCTTCTTTGAGTTTTCCAGCATCATCACATAGTGCCCTGTAGGGATTATCTAGGTCTAGATCTCCTATCTCCAAGATCTTGCAGTGAATATAAGACCTTACATCCTCTACTAGCAAAACCCTAGGTGGGATTCTGGAGAATGATCCAGAATTGTCAGGTTGTGAAGCTATTTTAGGGTGTAGCTTGTATTTAGGTTCAGCATACAAGCCTCTACTGACAAGCTTGAAGGATTTCTTCTTATCTTCCTTAATTTTCTCAACTCTAGAAGTCGATACAATCTTGTTTGCAGACATTTAGGGATTTTCGCAAATAAAATAGTGCGGTCGGTGAGTGTTATTACTTATGGAATCTCTGTGATTACCTGTGAATGTGAATTCTTCAAGTCAAATTGATTTATGCTAGGTCTCTCTCCAAATTGCTCTTAAATTGCTCAGCTCTACTCGAAAATCACAGGTGTGAAAATGAGTTTACTCGTCGGGCTTTTATAACCTTTTTGTGCCCTAAGTTGTCATTAATGCTTACCAACTCATCGGTATATGAAGACTAATTTTTTTGGTAGAGACATTCTTAACATATTCGGTGTCTGTGCAAAGCATCGGGGTTACTAGCGGCTTTGGAGACTTCACCGATGATTGTCGGTGAAGTTGCGAAGACAACTTTTGTTGATTCAACATTCACCGATATCTGTTGGTTTACACTTAGCTTGTGTAATGACTGATACATTCTGGTAAGTAGTGCTAACTTTTTCTTTGTGTGTTCACCGATGCAAATTGTGCCCAATAACCAATGGTTGCTTTTCAATAGTTTAGCAAATAACAATATATTGCATCTTTATTCATGCCAATATTACAATATGAACTATGTGTAATGGAACCAATGTATAATGTAACTTGTCATAATGCAGTTCCATACTTACTTGTGCAACCTAGTTGGATGTAGTAATGTCACCAGATCCATTGAATATGGTGTCACCATTTGCATTGCTTGTTTTAGCACCTTCAGTGTTTGTGGATTTTACCCACATCTTGTTTCTCATTCTCTTGATGTCATCAATGTTATTTCCATTGGGATGTGTACTTGTGTCTGTCAGTCGGTCTTTGCAATCTTGTATCACATGTCCAACCTTGTGACAATGCAAACATGCCATACCTGGATTGGTCCAACCTCTTAACCTTCTGGTCCACTTTCTCATACAATTGGCAGAAATATGAACATACCTTCCACATGCTGTGGAGTTTACCCATGTGTTATAGTCCCAAACATATGAGTTACCTACTCTTGTTGGTTTGTAGCTTTTATCAGTTTCCTTTGGTGTCCATGTGTTGTTGTTCTTTTTTTAGCATTCCTTATGTGTATGCCCATTCATCTTGCAGGTAGGACAATACTTGTCCATATAGGTTTTTCTCTTTGGATTTGTCACTTTAGATCTGCACTCATGTGCCTTATGTCCTTTCTTTTGACATTTATAACAATTACCAATAAAAGTAGATTGTGCTTGAGAAATACCTTTCATTTTGCTTCTATAGAAGTTTGAGGTGTGGCCTGGTTTTCCACAGTGATTGCATGACAACTTCTTGGATCTTGGGGTTGTGAAAGCTTTCCTATGATCTGGTTGATTAGAAGATTCACCATTCTCATTGTACCCTAATCCTATGTAGCTGTTGACTCTTCTCTGTCCATCAACAAAATCATCCATCCTTTTGTTGCTATCTTTAGCCTTTTTGATCAATTCATTGTGTTGATTCTGGAATTTGATTTCATGCTTCAATTTTTCATTCTCTTCTCTTAGCTCTCCAATGATCTGTATTCTTTCAATGAGTTATGTATTTAATCTATTTTCTTCTAGACTCATAAGAATAATCTGGTTGGTAACCTCATGGTGGTGCTCAGTAAGTCTTTGAATCTCTGATTCTTTCTCTTGTAGTTTATCTGTAATTTTTCTCCTATCATTAATGGCTAGTGTTCTTTCATTTTCATCTTTTCTTGCATCATTCATGACATCAATCATTTTTACCATTTGAGTTTCTTGACTGATTTGCAGCATCTTGATTTGATCTGTCAGATGTAGATTGACCTCTTGTAGACTTGTAATTTCTTCTACTGATGCATCTGATGCTTTGCTCATTGATGATTGTGTTGTATCAAAGTAATCTTGTATTTCCAATTCTTTGTAGTCTTTCTCATTCAGCCTGGTTGCCATAATCTTTCTTTCATCAAGAAGTTTTCTTAGTTTGATTCTTTCCTCTTTATACTACTCATAGTTTATTTGCATTTGTAATTGCTTATTCTCAATAGTCATGTCCAGTCTATACTTTTCCATTGCTCTGACCTTTTCTCTTAAGTCTTTAAGCTTTTCGAGAAAGAGACTTAGCTCTGATACCAATTGTTGGAATTATATTGGAATGATGTACTGAGAGGGGAGGGGTGAATCAGTACCTCTTAAAATTTTCTTGGTTAGCCCATTAACCCTTAATCATCAGTTTGTAAATTATCTTATCTAAATGTTCATCTTTCTTTATGTATATGCAATCATATCATAAATTCTTTAATATGTAACCATAAAAGAAACTATCATGAAAATAGCTAACACATGATGTGCAAGATATGATATCATAGAAAAATCCTGTTAGGAAGTAAAAACTATGGTGGGGATTGTTACCCACAAGACTTCACTATCTGCAGATAAGAAGGGGTTGGTTAAGGCTTACAATTGGTCACTTCTGATGAACTACCCTGTTAGAAGTACTACAGTGGAGACTTGTTAAGATCCACTTCATTTGAAGCTTTTATAACACTGTTAAGTGTGCACTCTGTTAAGAGATTTGTAAAGAACGGTTAAGTCCACCTTCTACAAAAGGATTTTAGATGTGATGCACTTGTTAGAATGAAACTACATAAGTCTTTGATCTGATGATGTATGCAATCTCTAATTGCTGATAACAGATCCAATAAAGCTTCCTATGTATGAGTAATCATCCTTCCATGATTGAATAATACCTTTGTCTACTCGTCGGTAGCCTTTGTGTGTTCTTGACAACTGATATGATCTATTTCTGAACTTCGCATGAATTCTTCCTTTTGCTCCTTAGATGCTCTTCATGGCTATGAACAATAATGAGTTCATTACTCACAATTGATTGAACATCTATTTATACTAGATTTTGGCTCTTTTCTTGATTCATGCTTCGCAAGTTAACTCTAGATCCAAGGTGTACAACTTGACCTTGATATTTAGTTAGATATTTTTTAGATCTGTTAGGATGCTTTAAAACATTTACATAAAGCTTGCTTGACCCTCAAGTTATAATTTAAAACAAATTAAAACTCTATAAATAGAATTACATTTCTTTATCTGACGTGTAAAACTCAGATCCATTATTTGCGGTTTCTCTAACTGACTGTCGGTTCTGACGGTTAGTTTTCTTTGCCGTCGGTGTTCCTTTCTTGAACTGGTCGTCGGGTTTGCCTTTTTTGTTCCTTCAGTTTTGTTCTCAAAACTGTGCCATCAGTGATGATCTCAATGTTATGTTATTGACCCATCGGTGATGTCCTATTCACTTCGTCAGTGTAACATTTGTCAGTGTTCGTTGGTCAATTCCATACTTAGCATTTTCTCGTGACCTTTGTGTTCTATCAGGTATGCTCACTGTCTGCCAGTAATGCTTGTAACCCTCTGATAATGCTTGTACTGATGATCTCTATCAATGTTTTTCACTAATTGTACTAATGGCAAAATTAATGTCATCAATTTCAATCAATACAAGGCTTTGTGAAGTCTACATACCATGTTTCTCTTTTCTGGATCCACAAACCCTTCTGGTTGTTCAATGTATACCTCTTCTTCAAGTATTCCATTTAGAAATACTAACTTTATATCCATTTGATATACTTTGAATCCTTTATATGGCACATAAGCAAGTAGTATTCTTACTCCTATCCTAGCAATGGGTGCAAAATTTTCTCCATATTCTATACTTTCCTCTTGTGGATACCCCTTGCATACTAGTCTTGCTTTGTTCCTTGTGACTTCTCCATTATGGTTCAGCTTATTCCTGAATATCCATTTAGTACCGATGACATTCTTATCATCTAGTCTTGGCACAAGTGACCATGTTTTGTTCTTCTCAATCTGTTCAATCTCATCATTCATATCACTTATCCATTCTTCATTATCTAGTGCAACATTGACAGATTTTGACAAAAAACTCACAAATTAAGCAATTTGAGTTTAAGGACTTACTTCTTGTTCTTGTACCAACTTTCTTATCTCCTATGATCTGGTCCTCTAGATGGTTTCTTCTTACATATCTTGCAAGTACATGTACAACTCTTTGTGTATCAGCTTGATCTTCATTACCTTGCACATTATTTTGATCATTATCCTGACCATAGGTAACAACATTCTTACTGTCGGTTGCAACAATTTTTTGTTCTGGATTTAAGCACTGTTGCTCGGGTAGAGTTATGGAATCTTCACAATATACAAACTTATTGTAGTCTTCTGGTTCTTTTGTGCTCTCTAGCTCATTCTTTTGTACAAATTCATCAATCTTTACATTTATACTTTCAACTATTTTGTTAGAAGCCTTGATTAGACATTTAAAAGCTTTGCTTTTTGTAGAATACCCCTGAAAAATACCATTGTCACTTTTGGCGTCAAGATTTCCATCTCTATCATCATTTAAGACATAACACTGACTACCAAATATTTTGAAGTAACTTAGATTGGGTGTTTTACCATACCATAGTTCATAATGAGTCATCTTTGTGTCCTTCTTCAATTGTACTCTGTTAAGTGTATAAACAACAGTGCTAACAGCTTCCCTCCAAAAGATCTGGGTGATGTCCTTCTCTATCATCAGTGTTCTTGCACAATCAACTATTGATCTATTTCTTCTCTGAGCAATCCCATTTTGTTGTGGTGTTCTTGGTGCAGAAACCTGTCTTTTTATACCATGCTCATTACAGAAATTAGTGAATTCATCTGATATTAATTCTCCTCCTTTATCTGATCTTAAACATTTTAGATCCTTACCACTTTTTTTTTTTCTACCATAGCCTTATACCATTTAAACAACTTGAATGCTTCAAATTTTTCTTTTAGAAACATGACTGTCATCATTCTAGAGTAATCATGAACAAAGAGAATAAAATATCTATCTCCATAATAACTCTTTGTCCTCATAGGTCCACATAAATCATAATGGAATAATTCTAGAATATCATCAGATGTATGGGCTTTTCTTTTGAAACTAGACTTTGTCATTTTACCTTTTTGACAATTTTTGCACATGATGTTGTCTGGCTTTTTCATCGTCGGTAAGCCTCTTACACTTCTTCTTTTGCTTATTTTCATCATGTTTTCAAAATTCACATGACACAATCTTTTGTGCCACAACCATATGTCTTCATTTCTAGTAATTAATCAAGTGGTGTTAGTATCATTCAGATAGAATAAGTTACCTTTCGTCTGTTCACAGGTGCCAATCAGTTTTCCTGAATCATTGAAGATTTTTGCCTTCTTGTTCTCAAATGCTACTCTATGACCTGAATTATTCAGCTGAGAAGTTTGCTGAACAGATTATAATTCAATCCTTTTAGAAAATAAGCATTTTCACATTTAATCAGGTTATTCAGCATTGTTGTTCCTTTACCTTCAACTGGACAAGGTGTATCATTTCCCATTCTTACTGTACCACCATTATAGTATTCAAAAGTGTTAAACTTTTCTTTGTCACCAGTCATATGGTGAGTACAGCCACTATCTATAATCCAGATGTCATTCTTACTAACCTTAGATATGAGTGCATTTTCTTCATACCTTTCATCTTCATCTGAATCATCCTTCATGGCTACAAATACCATCTCGATGTCATCATCAGGTTTGGTGTCAGTATCTTCATCTTTGCAAGCAGCTAGGTAGCTAGCCTTCTTGCCTTTATCCTTATAGTCTCAGGTATCCTTTCTTTCTGATTGTCGGTAATCTCTGTAATCTTTGTTATCACCTCTATCAGACTTCTTCTCAAAAGATCTATCATCACTTCTGTCATCTTTTCTTTTGTTAGGACATCTTGTAGCAAAGTGTCCAATTTCTTTACAATTAAAACATATAGGTGGTAACTTGCCTTTGTATTTACCTTTGCCTCTCTGTATTCTTCTAGCCAGAAGTGCTTCTATTTCATCTAGATCTTCTTCTTCATTTTCACTTTCACTGTCCCTTCTAGATGAGCATCTATGATTGGATTTGCTTATTTTCATAGAAGACTTAAATACAGACTCTAAACTTGGTAAGACACTATTGTCAAATTTATTCATCTCAAATGAAATCAGTCTACCAACTAGGCTATCGAGAGTAACTATATTATTTTCTACTACTCTAATTTCTTGAATAGAAGAGACTCTAAAATCATATACATGCAATAAGGTTCTTAAGATTTTACTTACCACTATTTCCTCTTCAAGTGTGCCTCCAACACCTTGTATAGCATTGAATAATTCTTTTATTCTTGCGTTGTACTGTGTGATGTTTTCACCTTCTTTCATTCTAAGATCATCAAACTTTCCTCTAAGGCTTTCTACCTTGGCTCTCAAAACATTTGTATCACCTCCATGTACAAGCTTCAGTTTGTCCCACATTTTCTTTGCAGTTTTGCAATCTTTGACATCTTCAAATTCAACATTAGAGAGTGAGGAAGAAAGCTCTATAACCATGCAGTTATGCTCATGCTTCACTCTCAATTGATCTATTGTCAATGGTCCTGTAGGCAACACATATTCAATATCTAAGTATTGAGTAATATCATTTCCAATACTTGATAAGTGGAGTCTTATCTTGCTTTGCCATGAAGCAAAGTTGTCTTTTTTCAGCTTGGGCACATCTCGTCTGTTCATCTTGTGATCTTTACTTAGGTCTTGAAACCTTCCTTCTAAGCACACAAGCTTTGATACCAATTGTTAGTCTTAACTGAGGCCGGGGGGGGGGGGGTGTATCNCGGGGGGGGGGGGATGTATCAGTGGCCTCAAAAATTTATCTTTTAAACTTTAATCCACCAATCAATACACCTCATATTATTAAGTCCCTACAAGATGCATGCCTTGAAATACTTGAAATAATTAATTGTATGTCGGTTTACCTTGTCTGTCCTTATTCTCCTTGATTACCGATAAGCAGTTAAACTTATTTATCGATACTCAGTAAATATGCAGAGTATACCAATCAATCCAGAAATGCATATGTGAAATGTAAAACAGTAAAGTAATAAACCATACACACATATTTTAACGTGGAAACCTTGTTAAGGGAAAAAACCATTGGGACCAGTACCCCAAATTTTCACTCTTCTGAAGTGAGCCCTATTAGGAGCCAACCTTGTTAAAACTTACAAACACACTATTAAGTGTGACCTTGTTAGAGGATTTTGTACATATAGGTTGTCACTTAGTATTTGGCATCTATTTTTCTACCATCCTTGAATCAACCTCCTTTTTAGATTGTCAATAGGCTTAAGGAAAATCTTGCTACCATCCTTGAATCAACCTTATTCTTAGGTTGTCAATAGGCTTTATGCAAATTCAATGCTACTTTCATGAATCAACCTTTTTGGCAATCTGTTAGGATATACCTCAATTATACAAGACTATTAAGTCTTGCTCTGTTAAGAGACTTGATGCTTCAATGGTTAAACTAAAACACTATGACCTATTTCTAATGCAACTTTGAATTGCAGATTTTCAGATCTATTTAAGTACAATACCTCTGATCAATGTATCAATTCAATTCCTTTTTCTCTACACTTTCTGCTCTCTGATTTTGTGCTTCACTGTTTGTTAGTGTCTATAGAATTCTTTAGCTCTCCCTCAGCTTGATTGATCAGGACTGTATGAAGTTTATCCTTCACCAGTTTCTCTTCAGCATCCTCTTTCTATTCACTCCCCTTCTGTGTATCTGATTGCCTTTTTTTTGGAAATGAGTTATGCTTTTCTCTTATATAGACATGATATTCCTTAATTCTTGATCTTTGATTCTTGATTCTTGGCGTGAAAAACAATCCAGCCAATTTAATTTACGGCTTTAACTCCTGATTTATCTCATAGTTATCTTCTTGCCAATTGTATAAATCTTCTTTAAATCAATTACTTAACTGTGGTCGAATAAAACAAATAAAACAACCAGTTAAGTCTATCCTTAAGCTCTGCCAGCTAGATATTTTGTCATTTTCTGAACTGTCTATTCTGTCGGTCAATTCTGCAGTTCATTGTTGGTGACAACTGTCAGTTCCGTCAGTGTAACTCCAGTTAGCTTCGGAATCTCCGTCTATCGGGAAACACTATCTTCTATTCATTGGGCATCCTGTGATTCTGTTTTGTCGGGTAACACTGTCTTCTGCTCGTCCGGTATCACTGTGACCTTTTTCTTTGTCTTTACCGATGGTGTGCACTCTGTCGGTGTTGTCTGTCACTTAGTGAATACTTGACTTTTATGCATTGCTGAAAGCATAATCATTGTTCCATTGATTCTATGAATTCTTTGGCATTATGTACATGATCGTACAGATGATATCAAGTTGACATCAATGACAATACAAACCATTAACTAATTTAACATTTTGCATCATCTTAAACTTAACATTATCAAACATTCAATTAGTTACATGTCATCATTTATTTCTTAATTTCTTTGAATATATATACACACATGTGTATATATATGTATATACATATATGTATATATACATATGCATGCACATGTGTATATACACACATATATATACACGTGTACATACATAAGGATTTTTAATTATTTACTTTGTAATATATTTGAATACATATATACACCTCTATATATACACATATGTGTATATATGTGTATATATACTCATATGCACATACGTGTGTGTATATATACATATGCACATGTGTGTGTGTGTATATATACACATGTGTGTATATCGCAATATAATATACCAATGTGTTTCAAAATGAATGTTTGGAGAAGTTATGGATCCGACGAGATACCTATTACATTTAGTTTCATAAAAATTGGATGGAACAAACATGGAAGAAACAAAACTGGGAATTAGATAATGCCAATTCCAGGAATATTCCAGCTACCAAATGGGCCCTTAGTATTTTTGATGACTGCATTTACCGTTATTCTTGATATTCACATACATTGCACATAGGATAGTTCATTTAGTATTTTTTCAACTACCTTTAAACTATTCACAAAGAATAAAATTGATCTCTCTCATACTTTATAGGTAAGTTGCACCAAACCTTGTAAGCTTGAGTTGTACGCAATTTCATTTATGAAACCATCACCTCTCTCATTAGCCCATCCCCAAAAACACCCATTGATCATTACCTTCCTGCACTAAAATGAAAGATAAGATCTCTACAGCCATGAATATACGCTTTTGTAAAGAATATAGAATCACTCTATATTATGGAAACACACAAGAAATGCTTTGTTTTAAAAAACAACTAAAATCAAGAAATCGTAAAATAGGGCAGAGCATAAACACAGAACACATATAGAGATATGCAAGCTTTCTTCTTGCTTCTATTAATTGGAAATTAACTTCTACAAAGAATTATAAACTTGCAGCAACTGGGGCTACATACAAACTTCAAAGAGCTTCTCTAAACTCTTACAAGATTATCTAAAGTAATCACTTCTTAATAGATCAATCGATTACAAATAATTTCCGCTGCAATAAAAATAAGTCTCTGATAAAATAGAGCACTTACAAAAACAATCTATTTTTTGCTGCTACACATAAACTTACTTCTTACATGTCTATTGAAATAATAAAGATATTCTTTGCTTTATAGAGTAATTGCTTTCCAAAGAAGAAAATCAGATTTGAGCTTATCTTTCAAATTCCATATAAAATCACATTTAAAAATATCTTCTAAAAGTCTTCATAAAATCTGATTTACTCTTATTAGCAAAATAGGGGAGAATTAAAAGTCAACAAAAGAGGCTCAAGCAATCAGATTTAATTCTGAAAATCCAACACTCCCCCATTGTCTTGAGCTGAAAAAAAACGATCATGCTTGATCCAAAAGAACTACGCCCAGATTTCTCCTTAGGCATTAAAAACTTGCAATTCCCAATGGCTTGGTTAAAATGTCAGCTAGCTGCTGCTCTGACCTGCAAAACACCATTTTTATTTTACCATTCTCAACTAATTCTTTAATGAAATGATACATGACTTCAATGTGCTTACTTCTTCCATGAACACGTGATATTTCAACAAAGCTATTGAGGAAATATTGTCACAAAATAATGTGGTTCCATCCTCTTGTTGTTCCTTCAATTCTGCCAAGATCCTTCTCACCCAAATAGCTTAACATGCTGCTACATTTGCTGCTATATATTTAGCCTCTGTTGTAGATTGAGAAACTATGGGTTTCTTCTTAGAAGCCCATGAGATTACACCTGAACCCATGTGAAATACATATCTGAAAGTGCTCTTCCGGTCATCTAAACTCCCTGACCAATCACTGTTTGTGTAACCAATCAATCCAAGATCATTTGTTGCAGTATACAAAATATCATATCCCTTGGTGCCATTCACATACCTTAGGATTCTCTTTCCCGCTTTCCAATGGGAATCCTTTTGGGTTTCCATAAATCTGGAAATCAAACTTACTGCATGCATAATATTTGGCTTAGTAGCTGTTAAATACATCAAACTTCCAACCAAGCTTTTAAACAAAGTTGGATTCACATTGCTGCTGCAATCATTCTTGCTTAGCTTTAGACCTACTATAGTTGGTGTTGGGGCAGCCTTGCTATTCTGCATTTTAAATCTCTCCAAGATTTGATTTGCATATACTTCTTGAGAGATAAAAATTCCATGATGCATTTGTTTTACTTCTATGCCTAGAAAATATCTCAAGAGACCTAAGTCTAACATTTCAAACTCTCTTTTCATGGCCTCTTTAAAATCAGCAATAAGGAAATCATTATCCCCAGTAAAGATTAAATCATCAACATAGAATACAACAATTAAAATATTACCATTTGTTGCCTTGATGCAAAGAGTGGGCTCACCATCACTTTTGCAAAAGCCATTGCTCATCAAATATGAGTCAATTCTGTTATACCATGCCCATGGAGCTTGTTTAAGCCTATAAAGAGCCTTCTTCATCATATACACTTTACCTTCATGACCCGAAACTTCATAACCAGTGGCTTCTCCACATAAACCTCTTCTTTAAATACTCCATTCAAGAAGGCAGATTTCACATCCATTTTATATACCTTCCATTTGTGCTACGCTGCAATTGCTATGACAACATGCACGGTTTCCATTCTTGTAACAGGGGCATAGGTTTCATCATAATCTCTACCAAACTGTTGTTTATACCCCTTGACCACCAATCGAGCCTTATGCCTATCTATTTTTCCTTCAACATTGCTCTTGGTCTTGTAAACCCATTTAACTCCAATAACTTTCATGTTAGGAGGTAAAATTGTGAGCTCCCAAGTTTCATTTCTTTTAATTGCATCTATTTCCTCATCCATGGCCTTACACCATTTTTCTTCTTTTTCAGCATCCTCAAAATAAATTGGATCACTATAAGAAAATAATGAAAAATTGATGTTTTCATTAAATTCATTTTCATACCTTTCATCTTGGTAAATCTCCCTTAGACTCTTGGTCTTTCTTGGCACTAGGGAGGTGACAGTGGGATCACAACTCTCAGTATTGCTGCTGGTGGTCTCTGCTGGGCCAATTTGCTGCCTTGTGGAGCCTTCCCTATCTGATGTTATATCATCTTTTTGTTCATTAACATCATCATATTTTGCAATAATAGGAACTTTACTTGAAGTGCTTGATGATGTGTCCACCGAGCCATCCCATGACTCATTCTAAATGAACTCCACGTCTCTTGAAATGATGATCTTTTTGGTGATAGGGTTATACAATCTATATGCCTTTGAATCAAGACTATATCCCACAAAGATACACTTCACACCCTTGCCATCCAACTTTTTCCTTTTCTCCTTTGGCACATGTACATATGCTACACACCCAAACACTCTCAAGTGTTCAACCATCCATCTATGCTTTGCCTATGCTTCCAATGGAATCTTGTCACAGACTGCCTTTGTAGGACTTCTATTTATCAAATAGATATCTGTTTCTATAGCCTCTCCCCAATATTCAATTGGGAGTCCTTTTTCTTTCATCATGCTGCTTGCCATCTCAATGATAGTCCTATTCTTTCTTTCAGCCACTCCATTTTACTGTGGAGTATAACTGGCTATTAGCTCCTTTATGTCATTCTGCTTGCAAAATTTCACAAAAATATTAGAGGTATATTCCCCCCTCTATTTGACCTTAAGACTTTAAGATAATGTCCACTTTATTTTTTAGCCTGGGCTTTAAATTCTAAAAACTTATCAAAAGCTTCAGATTTATTTTGCATAAAATACACCCAGGTTCTATGAATGAAATCATCTATGAAGGTCATATAATAAGTACTCCCCCTAATGGAAGTGATTTTCATAGGGCCAACTAAATCAGTATGCACCAACTCTAATGGTGATCTTTCCCTTCCAGAGTTTCCAAAATTAAAGGGCAATGTTGCTTACCCAAAATGCAAGCCTCACACTTGCTACTGAACTCTTTAATACATGGCAAATCATCTACCATTCTTTTCTTGGAAAATAAACTTAAACCAACATAGCCAAGATGTCCATACCTTAAATGCCATATCTCAGAGGGGTCTTCAATCACGCTCTTGAAAGCTGATTATTGTACTGATGTACATACTTTCTTGGGAGATGCAGCTACTAAAATTGAAGAGAAACATATTTCTACCTTCAATGGAAATATTCAATTCTTTGTCATTTGGATTGATGCAACAATTTTCTTACTCTCACCCTTCTCGTAAATGATGCATTGATCATTCTTAATCAACACTTTATATCCATTTTGAATGAGTTGTCCAACACTCATCAAATTATGCTTTATACCTGGGGCAAAATAAATATTCTGAATTTATTATTTCTCACCTTGCTTTGTGCAAATCATAATAGATCCTTTTCCCACAACTAGAACAATTCCATTGTTCCCCATTCTAATTTATGACTTGATAGATTTATCAATGAAAGAAAATAAACTTTCATTACCACTCATGTGGTTACTACAACCTTTGTCTAAATACCACACTTCGGGGCTGCCTTCTTCACCAATATTGCACATGATGAAGTCTGTGGGATTATTTTCATCGCCCACTTTCACATCAACAACATTTACACTTTCCTTTGATTGATCACCTTTCTTTTTCCAGTATTCACTAGCATAATGCCCAAATTTATGACAATAATAACACTCAACAATGCTCTTGTTCGAGTTACTATTCTTCTTGCCTCCTCTAGAATTATTCTAAGAGCTGCTAGCTCCCTCATTTGTGGCTGCTTGTTCTTAGCTTTCTCCTCCAACATTTTTTTGTCTGGAGTTTCCACAACCTCTGCCTCTTGAGCCTCTTCCAGAGTTGTTTCTTCCTCTCCCCTACCTCTTTCATTGGATTGAGCTCAGAAAGCTTTCTCTTGAGAGGAATTTGTTGATATATTAATTCGATGCTCATGGGTTTGGAAAGAACCCATCAACTCATCAACAACCAATGTTGAGAGATCCTTTGCCTCTTCAATGGAAATAACTAGAGTATCAAATTTCAAGGGAAGACTTATCAAAAATTTCTCTACTATTCTTTTCTCCTCCATGGTTTCTCCATTGGTTCTCAACTGGTTTATCAAACCAGAGAGTCTTAAGCTGAAATCTAAAATGGACTCATTGTCCTTCATGAGAAAAGTATCAAATTCTCTTTGAAGCGTTTGGAGCTTCACCACACAATATTTTTCAGTCCCTTTAAAATTTTTATGAAGGATATCCCAAGCTTCTTTGGAATAATCAGTTGCTTCTATTCTGGGAAAGATTGCCTCTATCAAGGCAGTTTTTATCAAGCTCAAAGTTTTTGCATCTTTCCTTGTTGACTCCATCAACTGAGTCTTTTGATTGTTTGTGAGGGCAGCAAACAGAGCTAGGTCAGTCACATCCATGAAGCCATTGACCACAAGCTCCCACAAATCATTTTCAATCATTACAGTCTTCATCTTCTTTGCCCAAACATCATAGTTTTGTCCACTGAAAGACGGTGGCTACTGCCAGCTCTTTCCTACATCTCCAGCCATGTCTCCTGTGCAATAAAAACAATTACCCAGAAAAAAAAATGTCCAAACTCACAAGGATTGAGGGTGAATCAGCTCTGACACCATGTAAAGAATATAGAATCACTCTATATTCTGGAAACACAAAGGAAATGCTCCATTTCAGCAAACAACTAAAATCAAGAAACCCCAAAACAAGGCAGAGCATAAACATAGAACACAAATGGAGATATGCAAGCTTTCTTCTTGCTTCTATTAACTAGAAATTAACTTCTACAAAGAAATATAAACTTGCAGCAACTGGGGCTGCATACAAACTTCAAAGAGCTTCTCTAAACTCTTACAAGATTATCTGAAGCAATCACTTCTTAACAGATCAATCGATTACAAATAATTGTTTCTACAATAAAAACAAGTCTCTGATAAAATAGAGCACTTACAAAAACAATCTATTTGCTACTGCTGCTGCAAATAAACTTACTTCTTACATGTGTCTATTGAAAGAATAAAGATATTCTTTTCTTTATAGAGTAATTGTTGTCCAAAGAAGAAAATCAGATTTGAACTTATCTTTTAAAGTCCACATAAAATCACATTTGAAAATATCTTCTAAAAGTCTTCTTAAAATATGATTTACTCTTATCTGCAAAACAAAGGAGAATTAAAAGTCAACAAAAGAGGCTCAAGCAATTGGATTTAATTCTAAAAATCCAACAGCTTTCTCATAAATACTAAAAATCAACTCATCGTATATGCGGAGGCTGGTAAAGAGTTTGTTGATTTTCTCTTTAGTTTTCTTTCTATGCCCATCAGTTCTGTCTTCAAATTAGTAAATGAATCCATTCTAATAGGAAAATTGGCTCTGTCTCCAATCTGTATAAGAGCATGGAAAAGCTGCCACCTTTATTTATGAGCACGGATAAATCCCAGTTCCTTGACCCCAAATTCATAACCACCTACTCTGATAAGTCTCTTATGGTTGAAGGCAAAAAATATTACACATGCTCTTATCCAGAAACAACTCACAGCAGTTCCGACTTCAGAAGTTCCTCGAAAAGTGCTTTTGGTTTAAGCAGCCACCAAAGTCTTCCTCGTGAAATGTCAGCAGAAACAACTCACAATATGAGCAGCAACAACAAAGATATATGTATCTATGGAAGTCCTATCAACCGCCCCACTCAGCTATGGTAGAGTAGCAAATGCAGCCAATATGCAGGGCAAGAGGAAAGCAGTTACGTGAAAGAAGTGGCCACGTTTATTATAACCAATGACTTGAAGATAAGAGGGAATTAAACTACCGCCATCATGGCATTAATTAATCAGCTCAATATCAAAGATTTAACAAAACTTGAAAAGCGGACTGCAATTGTTGATCGTAAAAAGGTAAGAGTTATTAGATTTATTTCAATTTGTTGGGGTAAATCTGTTGGCGGTTTTTTTTTTCATAAATGAGATTTTGATAATAATATTACCATTTTTCGGGCATTGAAGTTTCTTGAGGCTTCTTTGGTTTCAACAATAGTCTTGAGTGATGTTTTTGGAGCCAAGTTTTCTATGCCAGCCAAGGTAAATTTGATTTTGTGTTTCTTAATTAGAGAGAGATAGTCATTTCCCTTTTAGTGTGCTGTCATATTTTGCCTGTAAATTTGTATTTTGTGTTGCAGGCTTCCTCAGTCATCGGTTATCCGGTATAAGAAGAATCAAAGAAGCAATTCCGACACAACATAATTTATGTGTAACCCTCAAATTAGCTCTAGATTTAGTGGCATAAGATTCAAAGTTAGTTTCTTTGGAAGCTTACTTTTAAACTTAGTTCTTTGGTAGGGTGCGTCCTCCGGAGTTATAGTACAGCTTTGTGTTGTGTGTTTTTACCAAGGGGAAATAAAATGATGGGTTTTTTTGGGGCTTTCTAGTAAATCTTATCATCTGCTACTGTCACAACGATTGGGTGGAGATTATTGGTTTATTTGTCAGTTTGTTTTAAATTATTTTTGTCATTGTGGATTAATTATGTACTTACAACCAGTTAGAATGGAGAATAATGTTACAAAATAATCAGTTTCTATCTCATAATTTCTTTTAATATGATTGAAAATAATTATCAGTTTTAAAGAGAGGAATAAAAGAATCTAATGTATTTAATATTGTATGGAGTCTTGGTAGATTTAATGTCACATTCTTTTAAATAAATAATAATATATAAAACAAATTCTGATGTATTTTTTCTATTAATTTATTTCTTATAATAAAATTTTGTATTCTCATTATCTTTCCTTTAATTTATTCTCCTTTTACTAAATTATTCTTCATCACATCTTCTTTTGTATATATAATCACCTCATGTATTTAATAACTTATTGCACAACTCATTTAATCTCATTCTCTATGTAATAATTTATTCTTTACAACTCAGATATTCAATCTTATTACCCTACTACCTTATTCTCCCTCCACTAACTTATTCTCCTTTCACTACTATTGCATTTAATATTACATTTAAGCAATTAGCCTTTTTTTTAGATATTGAAAATAAAAATTGAAAAGCATAATTTAATTATTTAACATCATATAATGATTCCTTAAATTCACTCTGAAAGTCATGCATGCCTCTTCCACTACCCTCTGTTTGTTGAACAAGAAGGCCTCTGCTGGGAAGGAGTCTGTAGAAGGAAACAAGGAACTCTTCAAGTTTCTCAATGAGTGGGTGGACCTGTTGATGTCGAAGCACTTATGGGATGGGAAAGGATCCAACTGATGGTGAAGTGCTAGTTGGGGTGATGTTACACTGCTGACCCCAAGCCCTACATGTGGGCTAGTTTTCTTAAGTTCAGTTTTAAGCATGTAAGACTTTATTTCTGTTAAATAGCCCTGCGTGGCTTCGTATTACTTTTTGGCTATTGAACTTTGATACTATTCACTTTTGGGACACTTATCGCTCTTGGTTCAGCTTTTATATTTTGGTTTTTGATAGAGGTAGATGATGATTTACATGTTGATCTTTGCTGACTTTACTGATTTAATATGTTGTTAAGTCTGTTTAGTCAACATCTTTGTACCTCAGGTCAGCACCCTCTTTCTGCTGCTTATATCAAAAACATATTGCAATGTCAATTTCAACCTAAACTTTATAAAATTTCATTGATATTTGTATGGACACATTTAGAAAATCTAGCTTAAGGTTATTTGACTACAACAATACGTAAAAAAGACTAACTTACAATAATGTGACATAAATTACATACATGGATTTCTATAAGTCAATAATTTTTTATTTTTTTCATGATTTTATTTGACTACTTAATTTCCTTCTAAAAAAATTAAAAATGTTGTTCTAATTTGTAGAACCACTCTGAAACTTCTTATGATTATAGGCTATAGACCAAATCCTATAAATTTTAAGTTTTGTTCAATATCTTTTTATTTATATCATTGTTCTTTTATATTTAAAATAGAAAATAAGAGCTCCAAATCACATGAATGTGTACTTTTAATAAATACTAAAACTCAATAAATAGTTAAGTAATTTCCTTTTTTTTTCTTCTTTCTGTTGGCGATGTCCAACTATGGTAACTATGTTGCACATGGTCAAAAGTCAAACACGATTTCATTAAAGTAAAAATGATTTGATAAATCATAAAAATTGATAATTTCAAAATTTTCATATGTGGTCCCATGGAGAGACATGAAGAATTAATCTCATGGAATAGAGGGTGTAAAGAGACAACTATTTAAAGATAAATTAGAATATTTTTCATGTATACTAGCACTTGCACTAAAAGAAGGTGCATGGGGTATGCCAATAGGTCTTTGATGAGAAAGCATAATTCTATATATA
>MU227981.1:859717-873060 GCA_018584345.1 Thuja plicata | reverse complement strand
GCTATTGTAGGTTGCGGTGAAGGTAACTGCATAACTTGAACCAAGGTGTGTATTTATAAATTCTAAATCGATCCATTAGCATTGTTTTATTTACCATGGGCTTTAGGAAAAATAACATAGGGATATGTAAGTATTTGAATTAGGCGTTCTAGTTATTGGACACCTACAAGCCAAAAACATAGCCCTTTTTATCGTTGGATTGAAATAACAAACAAAAATGTTAACGAATAGTCAAACAACCATCTTGCAACAATAAACAAACAAATTGCAACACTACACTAGTTATTTATCTACAAGTTGATGTGAAAGCATAATTGAAGATTTGCATAATAGGAGGAAGTGTGATCAATTTTTATTGTAAAAACATGCACCATTGAAGAAGGAAGTATTGTAAAAAGAAACATCCAATTAGGATGAATTAAAATTAAAGTAATCAAGGATTGTAGTTTTTGCAAGATGTTTCAAAAAAAAATGTAGCACTGAAATGCATTGTAACACAAAATCAGATGTATTTGTAGATATAAATGTTTTTTTATCTGCTTCATCATCAGGGAGGGTGAACCTATAGAAGAATAAAAAGCATAAGTGGTCAGCAACTGAAAATTGACTAAAATGAAAGAAGGAAAAAACATGACTTTAGAACTAGAAAAGAGGGTGTGCAAGTAGTGTCTGGTACCTGGGAGTCTTGCGAGATGGAATATAGGCGATCTTCTTCTTTCTTTCTGATAGTGTTGTATGGATTCTTTTTCATTTTGCAATAGCGTTCAAAAGAGAAGGTAGGTTAAATACGGAGGCCTTGTTGAGATTTAACTCTTGAGACTACTGTAAAGGTGAGGCCTTGTCTTTCAGTTTTACCTATATCAATTGTGGTTGTATCTAGGGAAAGGCCTTCTGACTTGTGAATAATGGTATCCCATGTAGTCATTAGCGGTATTTGGATGAGCCTGCCTCGGGTGATTGGTTGAATTGGAACAATGGTTGGGTGTCATTCATCCCAGGATGGAACATTGTAGTTTTCAAATTCAACTATAACATAAGTTGGAAATTGTGTGGGCCTAGAGCCAAAGGGATATACAATATCTTTGACCTCTCCAAGAGATCAATTGACAAGATCAGCTTTTATCCATAGGTTTGTAGTAAGCATGACACGTTGAAATCTACATAATAAGACGTCTTATGAAAGTTGGTCATCGTTAGCATCTTCTGTTGATTGAGGTTATGTATTGAGTGCAACGTAACATGCCATAGATACATGTAGTTATTTTAGCATTTTGTTATTATGGAGTGAAACTAGTTAATTTGTAGAAAATAAATGTATTGCTTGGTCAAACGTGTCTCATTCAATTGAAGTTAGTTGCTTGTTTGTGTGTTTCTTTAAAAGTTGCCAATCATGCTCTGTTGGTTCTTTGTTTTGCATGTTTTGTAATACTTGTCGAAACTTAATTTGAATTGGATGATCACCCTCCTGTCAAAAAATTGTCTGCAATGTTACAACAGTACTAAATTTGTACCATAGATTTCTTGCAAGTGTATGTGATGCATAGATACGTTTATCCATTACAAGTGGGAGCTAGGAAAGGTCTCCTATTAGAATTATAGAGATGCCACCAAATGGGATGTGTTGTTACTATGGTATTGTTTCACACAAATGGGTATTAATTTTCCATAGTAGTTTTGGGCCTATGAAACTCATCTCATCAATGAGTATGTATCATATAGTTTTCATGTCCTCCTTGTTGTCAACGTTTGTCCTTGTACTGGTTTCATTTCTCTAATTAGAATCTTGAGGGCTGCATGTATTTTTGATGCTTGTATAGTAAATTTTGTGATTCGCATTGGAGCGAGAACAAGGAGTCGATTGACTCTTTCGAGACTGTAGTCCTAAAGTGAATTTCTTATGCAACTAATTAGATATGATTTACCTATTCCCGTTGTTCCTTGTATGACCATGTACAAAGGTTACGTTGCCCAATTATCAATTGAGTGGTCCTTAATGAGAGAAAGGGCTATTTTTTTGTTGACGTGATAGACTATAGTTTTGGTTGTACAGATTAGGGATGGGATGAATAGGTTGTTGGGATAACCTATTTTTGTGTACAATTTGAATTGCAGTTTCATGCAATTATTAAGGAACACTGTGTTCTTCCCATATGTTAGTGTTGTCAAAATCACGTTTTCCCAACATGTGAAGCTCATTTAAGTTTATACTATTAGCAAGATCCATTTGAGACAATAACTCCCACTCATGCAATGGTATAGTGTCATGTCTATCGATCTAAGCATCAAAACCATTTTCATCTTCTAAGATAGTTTCAAGTTGATTTGAATGATCAACATGCCAGACATTATACTTTTTGTATTCAAGTGCTTCCAATTACTAATGATTTCTTCTTTTGTTAAGCCAATATCTTTGTCTATTTCTTTAAAATGTTAGTACAAAAGAAGCTCACTCAAACAAAATGTCTTAAAATGTTCAGAGGCTTCTTCTGGAATTGCATAAAACTTGGGGAAGACTTGGACTATTGCTTTTTCTTTTCTGTAATGTCATTTGCATCCTTTTTTACCACTAGCATATGTGTAAGATCTCGTTGCTTCAATTATAGTAACTAGTTATAAGTGAGCTAGATGATGCAAATAGGCTTGTATATAGATAGATTTTATCTCACTACAATTGATTGAGTGTTTTAGGCAATGAAAAATCTTTTTTCCAACATTTAGTGATATAAATTGGCGGTTACAAATCACAAGAGGAAATTTTTGTAGCATATGACATGTTTCTTGTGCACTAATGTCTCTCTCAGCAACAATGTGGGCCATGAACTTTTGGTATTCTTTTATGGCATTATCTCATTGGCTTGTATTAGAACATATCCTTGTAAACATATCAACACAACTCTCAGATTTTTTTTCAGCTTTAGATGCATACTTGGCAATGTACTTGAGAACAAGATGTTGCGAGGTGACATGTTGGCAATCTATATTTTCTCTCCATATAGAGAGCATCTGTGGGCTATGGATGTTCAACCTATCATCATTTCTAGATGTTTCAAAGGCCTTGTAACCCGAGTCATCGTAAAGCAATAGTGATTCTCTGCATTCTTTCCAAGGAGCTTTATATCGACATTCCATATGCGCATCTTTTTTACGTAGACAAGTCCTCTCTGTACATTTGGTGTGTCTTTGTACATGATTAAAAAGCTCTTCATAATCAATGTAAGGATTGGTAGAAAATATTTTAGATGTATTTAGTAAGCATGGATCATCTCTTGAAGTCCTGTGTATCATGTTTCATACTTCAGATCTAGACAAAGGGTTCCAAGCAGTGACAAGTTTGTCAAATAATGATTTTTCTCTATTTACTTTGATAGGGTTATCCCAATCTAGTTTATCCATGTTTGGTGCATTTTCAAGCCAAATAAACCCATGGATATGTGCAAAACCTCAAATTTTCCATTCATAGTGGTACCAGTAATTAACCACGACCAAGAGTTTCTCGATAACCTCTTCACAGAAGATTGTGAACACTCATGTAAATACAATTTTGTCGTGTTTGGATTTCTAACAACATTATCTGTGCATTTTTTATTGGAGATTAATGTAGGGAAATCATTTGGTGAAAGGACACAATGTAGATCAGGCCACTTCGTGGCTGCTGCACTTAATATAAAGCACAAGGTTGGGGAGCCTATTTGGGTTATCATACTTTTTATATTAGCATGACACTTTTTACAATATTATCGTGTCCCCTGTAAGGTTGAACAAAAATGCATAAGCTCTTCTGCCAATTGATTGTCAGGCAGGTTGGTTAAGTGGGATCGAAGGTCTTCAATAGTGGTTGGTATATTGTCTTAAAAAAATGTTTAATTAATACAGATGCAAGTGATTAGCTATGATGACACATTATAAGGTTTAGAAGGAAGTATCTAAAGTATGGGTGCTACCCAAATCTATTATCATGATATCGCATAAGATGTAAGGCAAATTCATGAAGTTGCACTTTCTTGGCCCGAGGTTGCATGGATAGTGCATTTCCATTTGGGAAAAGAGTAGGAAATTTCATGTCAAATAATCCTTTAGTAGTGTACTTGTTAATGGGGGTTGTACTAATGTGTGGCCAGTCAATAATGAGGCTAGGGTCATTTGGAAGGTGCAAAGATTTTTTAATAATTTCTAACTCTCGACATTTTGTTGGCAGTATTGCCATAAATGAGGTTGAATATTCTGTTTCACTTTCTAGTTTTCTTTCTCTAGTGTCAAGGTCCCATAATAATGGGTTTTTGTTTTCACTTTTAATTGTATGAAGCCTTCTTGAAATGTTTGTAGTGGAAGCAAGGAGCAATGATATTGCATCCTCATTGATTTAAATATCGTTGTAGTACAGGTCATATTTGATCTTGTACGCTAGTGCATCATGAACATGGCTTCTACTAACATATAAATCATGATAATTTCCATGTGTATTAATTCTATGGATTATTAATACATCCAACTCTTGGATTGTACATGGTAATGTTCTTGTGATTGTTTGTATACCTTGGGGGAAGTTGATTGTGTGACCACTATATTTTTACTATCTACCATGAGCATGAGTAACTTGCAATATTGTATTAACACGTGCAATGAGCATCTCTTCTACTTGTGAGAGAACCTTCAAAATATTTGGTTGTTGAAGTGCGTCCATATTGTGGGCTGCACCAAAGTGGTGTATTATTTTCTCAGCAATGCATCTTCTATAAGTGAGACCATTGGGTGATGAACAAACATGCAGACCAGGGTAGCGTTCCTTACATATATTACATGTGTGCAATTGGGAGAGTGCATCCAATCTAGCTCTAAATTTTTTAGTTGCCTCTAAAAATTTAGAGGGCGGGTTAACTTCAATGTCGGTAAGTGCAAGGGGAATGTGAGGCCTTAGTGTTGGAAGAGGTGTTTCATTGGGAGAACATGGTTGTGGATCCTGGAAACTTATAGAAGCTTTCATGTAGGGAGGGAATGGGCCACCTACTAATTGGGCAAGTTGTGAGCATGCCTGATGGTACGACATGCACTTATTTCTTCTTTATGTCAAGCATAATAAAGGCAGCTTCTCTTATGAGATTGTATAACAATGGGCTTACTATGATGTATATGTCTTTTAGAAGCTTCTACATTTGAATTCATTTTCTGGAATGCAAAAAAAGGAAAAATTGTATTGTCGGTATCTTTCTAATACAAACATTACACAAGTCTTAAAGTAAAATGATAGAAAAAAAGTAAGATGTAGTTTTTTTATCATTTATGAAAGAGTAATAGGAAACCAATCCCTAAAAACTATTTTGAAGTAGAAGTTTATTGAATTTCAAAGGTCCTAGTCTATAGTTTAGATATAAGTCATTGGCATTGGATTAAGTTGTGCACGATGACATAAAATCCAAAGAGAAAGAGGAATTCACGACATTCAATTATTTCCCAAGTGATAGCATAAGGAGGAACTTTTAGTGTATGCAATAGAAAATAGAAACAAGTTAAAATAAACTATTAGAGAGTAAAAGCTAAAGCGTGTGAATTGAACATAATATATTCTATAGAAAAACAATAAATAGAAGCATAATAAAATGTCTTGGAACCAAGTTTTGAAGCGGTCTTGGAACCATTTGCAAAATAAAATATTACACAAATAGTAGTCGATACAAACAAGAGAAGAAGGAATAGCTACAAGTGGTTGTCCAAACATGTAATTAGCTTGAAGGTGTACTATGCGCTTATGGAATATGGATTTCTTGTAACAAATAGTTGATTTCATCTGTGAATTCAAACCTATTAGCTTCAACAATTATTTTTTTCATCTATGTTTCATTGTAATTTGTTTTTGTTATGTTATACATGGTGAAGAGAAATTGGTTGTATTCTAGATGTGTAAAAACCACCTCAGCACTTGCTTATGCTTCTTGATTGAATTGTAGCATATATAGTTATTTTTTCGGCATGCCAACTAGCTTAGTTGTAGTTTCGTCAAAAGCAGTTGCCCATATTGTACTTGTGGGGTCTTCAAGCTTGACCTGAAGAACATTTCTATAACTACAATCTTGAAAAGTAGCTACACATTTTGAACAAAACCATTGTCTATAATAATTTTGTCCAACTCTTTTTTACATTGTTTTACCCCAATCTCCATCGGACAAGCTGGATTAAAAAAAAAAAATTGTCTTAATGAACACCAATTTTGCTCTAACAATTAATTGTAGGGGTTTTTTCTAAATCTAAAGTCCCCTGTCTGATATTAGAGATTGTCTTTCATGTTAAAAGTGTAGGTGCATCTATAAGGGTTGTTGTTGGCAGGAGAAGATCAGATCCATTTTGTCTAAACCAATACTTGAGTTGTTTTGTTTCTTCAATATCAGGGTTGATAAACAATTGGGAAGTGCCTACTATACTTACAACCTTACCAATATATTATGCTATCTGAGCATTTTTAGTGCAAGAACAGTAACCTTTTGTAGATGATACATCTCCTGTAGTTGTGTGCCTTCCTTTTGAGAAACTTTTCCCCACAAAGTAACATTTATCATGGAGGTAAACATGTATATCATTTTGAGAATCCTCCTAAGGACCTCAGTTGCATCACTTTTTCTTTTGATTGTAGAGGAAGGACCCACACATACAATAATTCCAACCAAATCAATATAACAATTAAGCATGCTGAGTCAAGATATCTTTAATGGGTGTAAAAGAGAACTAAAGTTTTGGAATTGAGAGGTCATCCTCACAAAGCACGAGCCTTGAATCATCTGTTAAAGTGATTTCTATATAACTATTAAGCTTATTATAAAAATTGTTTGCAATTTTGATGGTACCACGAGATAATGTATATACACTCCCAGCTTGAACTTGTTGGAAATGGAGGTCTACAATTTCATTGAAGAAAGTGACGCGAACTTCAGTTCTCTCACTATAAATCATATCAAAACTAAACATGTGGCCATCACCATTTTTGTTGTTGAAGTGGTGGATATCTTTCTTCATAGTCACACGCCCTTGTATCATCCAGTATGTTTGAAATGGATTCAAACTCCTAATTGGAGTAGCAACAAGAGGGTTTTTTTTACAGAGATGCATGCAAGCCAAACATCGATTTTGTAGGATTGGGTTGTTCATATGCAACAAGATCTCCTACATTTCTGCATGTTTTTGATGAAGTTTCCACATGGTGTTGTATAAGTTTCTCTAGTTCTTTCAAGAAGAAGGTGGGGTCACCAATGATATCACAATCTGTGAAAGTAACCTCTAATTTGTAGACTACAACCCACCTATGAATTGATTAGATATGAACAATTAGTATTGTTTAATAATTCAACAAGAAAATGAAAATGGTTTATTGTAATAAATATGTAGTAGCTATTGGCTCACCTTGAGTTACAAATAGTAGGAATTGTAAATCCTTTGATTTGTACTATGGAGCCTTTTTTGAGTTTTCCCATTTCTATGAGGTCATTAAATTACTTGGCAAGGTAGCATTCTGTAAGTGCAGCCAATCAGAGAGCTCTTACTTATATCTAAGTTTTGGTCCAAATTCTTGACCAAAATGTTGAAAAGAAAAAAACTTGAAGAAGTGGATATACATCTAAGTTGTCATCATTAATAAGCTTTATCACATTGTTTGTCAAAGAGTGATACATGGCTTAAAAGAGAGGCAATTGACCTATACATTTCAATAGGTGTTCAAAATTATGTGGAATTGAAGTAAAAATTAACACTTGAAAATAACAAGGATAATGAAAATTAAGATCATAAACAAATTATATGTAATAGTAATTCAAGAATGAAATGGGTGAAGTACCACAACTAATGTAAAGGTAGATGTAACAACATTTTGAAATGGTAATAAGAGAGTACGATTTGTTTTCCATACATTATGTATAAAATATTGATGGAACAAAATAAAGGTTGTAGGCATTTATGATTACAAATTGTATCGGGTAAAGGTAAGTTGCAACGACAAATAAGATGGAGATATAAGAAGATGTACCTCCACCCAAAAAATAGAGAGTATTTATTCGTATAACTTGGTAAGTTAAGAGAGGCACATACCTATAGAGGGGAAGAAAACATAATACATAGTGAGAGAACACATTTAAATATGTAATTTGAGTGGATTTTGTTGTGATATTAATAGACGCATCATCACCATTTGTTAGTAAATAAAAAACCATTATCAAACACATTTCCATTCAATTATGTAAGGGTGAAAGCTCAAAAAAACAAGTACGTATCATTTTATTAATCCATATTGTGGAGGTGACTAAAAAAATCTTTTAATGAACATAAAACAAATTGTACGTGAAAACAATAAGACATAACTATTACACAAGAAGAGTAAGATATAAGTTTTACAAGTTTAGATCACAAAACTTGGCGCAAGGGCATACAAATTTGTGGAGGCATACAACTGAAGCAAGTAGGAGTAAATATTATGTCTCATTTAAATCATCCCAAAATAACTAAAAATGAAGTGTAGATTTATATTGAAGCTAAGAAATGGATAAAGAGAGAACTGAAATGTGAGGGTGTGAATAGGATTAAACTTTTTTTTTTATGACAACAAAGCATTATAGAATCTTTGTTTTGAAAGAAAATAAAATAGAGATTGGGCGTGAAATGTAAACAATTCATAGTGAAATAACATATATAATCTTGAATTTAAATACAAACAACATAAATGGGTGAATCGAGCATATAAATGCAAAAGTATTGGAAATATACAATGTGCATTTGTATTTCTAGTGAAACCACAATTGTACAAAGTTCATTTATAGTTGTAGGTGGTGGAACTAAGAGGGAGGAATGGAAGATTATGCTAATTACAAGAGCCCAAAAACTTTGACACCTCCCTTTATGTAGTAGTGGCAGCGTAATGCAACTGTAAAGGACACTTCAGTATACAATGTGTTATGGGCAGTTTAAGAAAGCTTGAAATGCATGCCAAACATCAGGAGCATTGCCTTCTCCTTAATATTCAGCATAATACATTTCATGTATGAAAATACAAAAATCATAATATTTCATGTAGTATGCATGCAACTCATGTAGTGTTTCTTCAAGGGCCATGACCTCAAAATATTTGACATCACAAGTACGAGCACTCGTAACCTATACTTGTTCAACATTTTGCTGACAACTAAGGGAAAGACTACTTGCAACATTCTAAAGTTCTGTTTCATGAAACCAATTCCAATTGATAGACGCATTTGAGCAAGTAGATGGGGGTGGAACATTGATTTCTGAGGAACTACTTGAAATTTCAATAATCTGATTTGGTTGTTGAGGACTTTACATGACCTATAAAAGAGAGGAAAATATTAAATCTATAAAAGAAACATGCAAACATTAGTTACAATTTATGTTTGCAGACCAAAAAAACACAAAGCTACAAATATGAAATTTAAATTTAAAAAATGGACAGTGTGAAACATGATAGAGTAAATTTTGGCTGATTATAAATTCAGGGATTGCCAAATTTTTTTTATAAATTATCTACCATTTGGAAACCCAGCTACCCCGTATATATGGAATTATGATGATTGTAAGCTACCTAAATTTCCATCAACTGTCCTTTATTTAATCAATACACCCTTCTAAATGTTGATTTTTTTACCATATTACTATATCTCATATTTTGGTTACGAAGGACTATGGAGATTTGCGTCAATGATGTAAACATTTCTGATATTTCAGGAAGAAAAAGTGTAAAATAAATGAAGCCTAAAAGTCTTGCACAACACAAGAATTATTAGTTAAACAACACTAAAAAGTGGTATAGTTTTAACTTTTGTAAGTTAAACTCCACAATGAAATGGAATAGTTTTGAATAGTTTTGAATTGTGTTTAGATTATAGATCTTCTATAAAAGGAAAAAAGCAATTTCAATTATTTTTTATATTAAAGTAGAAGTATTCAGCGAACATACGGTTACAAAAAATATGAAGAAGAGCTAAATTTAATCTGGTCTATATAAGGGCTTACAATCACAGAAATGATAATGCTATAGATATATAATGGCACAACAAAGTCCCAATTCCAAAAGTGATAAATATGAGAATGAAATACAAAGCACTAATATATCTATTAAGATAATCAACATCAGTATAGAAAGGAATTCAATTTTTATAAAAAGAAACAAATTACATATATTGTTGGCAAGATTACTGAAGTAATACTGTGTAACAAAATAAAATGTTGATTAAACTAATCAATGATATTGTCAACAACTTAAACAAAATCCATGATATTGTAAACAAAGTCAATCTGTGGGACATGGTTGGCTATCATTTTTTTCTTTGAAAAAATTCTCATACATTAAACTATAAAGTTAAAAGAAGTTCGATGGCTATGACCATCTCTGGAGCCTCCTTTATACAAGCCTTGCCTATTATAGAAATTTTCTGGTTGGTTGAATTTTTCTTCTACTTGTTACTGGTTAAATTTGTTAATTTTTTGCAAATTTTTCTTCTATCCCAATTACTAGCATATTAAGATTTACCTATCATATTTGGTCTCTATGCATGTTAACTTTAGACTTAGATGCCAGAACAGAGGGGCACCTCTTCTTTCAAACTCCTCCAGGAGTTGCGCCTGATCTTGTCCTTTGGGTATGATGCAACTAGACTTGGATGCTATATTTTTCTCCCAATTTCAGCACTTAAATATTTAATATGTCTGGGGGGATTTGAGCTAGGGGCTTTGATATGAGACCGTCGATGACTACCATTGGAATGGTATGAAATTCAATAAGGTGACTGTGCACCTATCAACCTTTTTAGCTAAAAGAACTGAAGGGCTCTAGACTCAAAAAATTATTAGTGAGATATGACCTCCAAGTTGGTGTTAACTATTTAAGCTGGAAATACTAAAGTATGGCATGGATTTCAAAACACAAATTTAAGCATTTTCTTTTCTAACATTAGAACCATCTCCTCTCCCAAGCTCCAAAAGAAAATCCTATGGCTTTCGATATATTTCCACTATGCCCTTTTGTCTTTTATCATTTCCTTCTATGTGATTTAAATATGCCTAAACACAAAGGGTGAAGTGTTATTTAAAATCTCACATAGAAGGTATGCAAATGCTTATAACAATAGAAATATAATAGGAAAAAGAAGAATGTAAAACATAGAATGTAAAACATTAGTTATTATAAAGCCTTTGAATGTTGACTCCAGCGCAGGACATGCTAGAGATACCAACAACTCACATAGAAGGTATGCAAATGCTTATAACAATAGAAATATAATAGGAAAAAGAAAAATGCAAAACATAGAATGTAAAACATTAGTTATTATAAAGCATTTGAATGTTGACTCCAGCGTAGGACATGGTGGAGATACAAAGAGTTTGGTATTGTGCATGTTGAGGCAAGATTTTAAAGGGTTTGCACGAATGGAGATTCTTCCCGTGGAATTGATGATGCACAGTGAGGTCTTAAAATGGGGAGGGCTATGTATGGTGTGATGAGTATGGCATTGAATGCGGCTAGAGATAGGGTTTCTGCTTCGACACCCACAACACAGAATGGCGGTGACGGGTGTTTAAAAAAGTCCATTCACAGGGGTGAGCTGCTGAAAACCAAAAAAAGAGCCAATTCCCTTACAACTTCGATTTAAGTAACCAGTTAAAGAAGAAAAAACACATATGTACCGGCACAAGATGCTCCACCATAGGAAATCCCCAATTTTTATGTGCTGCGATCTCTATTGGTTAACTGGAACAGGCTTTGGTGTTCTGGTATTATATGGGCTTTCAATTTTAGGAACCTTCAATGTAGGTGAGAAAAAATTCTCCCAAATGATGTAAACAAAAAACTATTATGAACGTACAGAGAATTAACGCTCACAAAGTACAACTTGGTGTAAGAGGGAAAACCAAAGAATCATTTGAAGAAAAACCTTTATTAATAGTCTGATCCTGTGAGACTCTGTTAACCGAAACTTGTAAAAGAATATTACCTTTCCTGCGATTGGTAAAAATTGCCTATCTTGGACATTTGCATCAACAAACGGGTTGTATTCCGTTCTAGCGTGGGACATGGAACAATTATCAAATCTATGCCAACTATTTGCAGAGACACACAACAATCATGAAGGTAGCTCGACAGGTGACTTTATTTCTGGCATGTTTCCTTTAGCCATTGTGGATCTACGAAAGCAAGGGCGTGCAGGCTCAATGCTCACAGTCTGATCAGTGGCAATCATTGCAACTAAACACTCACGTATCCCAAAATAAATGTGAATCTCTCGAGGCAAAGCTAAACACTCATGCAATCCTCTATACACCCACTAAACATGGTTACAAACATTAAAAAAACCACTTTTGCTATTGAAAACCAGTTTTATGGTGGTTTATAGCGTGAGACAGGTTTTGCAGGCTCCATACAAACCTCGCAAGAAAAGCCTTTCGGCTAATTAGAGCTCTTACTTTTCATTTTTATATTTAAGAGGTAGCACTAAGGATAAATTAGAATTATGTTTAGAACGTTGATGATTATACATGTGTTTTGTCTTATAAAAATTATTTTAATTTTTTTTCCAAATTTACATTAAATCTATACCAACAATTTTGTTATAATCTTTGCCAGATATTTTTGGATTTTAATGTTTTTAATTAAAATATTTTTTAAATATAAAAAATAAACATTTCTACTTATATTTTTAAAAATGAATTTAAGTTAATACCGTGTTAGTTCATTAATAAGCTAGTTTCTCTACAATTACATACATACTTTTTGCTTTTTAGCAAATCTTATAAAGATTAATTTTGTGTTTACAATCATTTATTGTTAGGAATAAGGTGTCTCAACCTTGGATGATTCCTATTCTTATTATTTGTTTTGTAAAATGCATTTTCTTGCAAATAATGTAATTAAGTGTGAGTGTACATGTCTAGTTGGCATGTTGATGTGTCACTCCACTTGATGTGTCGGCATCTTGAATTGTGTGTAAGGAGATCATGGCTGAAATGGTTATGACGGATTCCTATGACACGTAAGAGCTATTTCTAGGAGATTTCAATGACAGGTGAAGATATGCAAGACATGTGGCAACTGATAAAGTTGAGTACTTTACACTCTTCCAAAATTTTTTAGGGTTCCTATTTTCTCGGAGAATGGTAAAACCCTAATACGGCTATCCTTGGAAGTTGCCCTAAAAAGGAAAGCGCTTGATATAAGTGTTTTTTAGGGTTACAAGAAAGGATACAAAAAGAGTGTATTGTTGGTATGATCTGGTGCTACTGGATTTGTCTTAGAGTGTCGATTGTCTCTTGAAAGAACTTGCATTGCAAGTGTGTTGTAACCATTGTGTTGAAGATAATAC
>MU227981.1:822330-855301 GCA_018584345.1 Thuja plicata | reverse complement strand
GTAAAATGTATTTTCTTGCAAATAATGTAATTAAGTGTGAGTGTACATGTCTAGTTGGCATGTTGATGTGTCACTCCACTTGATGTTTTGGCATCTTGAATTGTGTGTAAGGAGATCATGGCTGAAACGGTTATGATAGATTCCTATGACACGTAAGAGCTATTTCTAAGAGATTTCAATGACAGGTGAAGACATGCAAGACATGTGGCAACTGATAAAGTTGAGTACTTTACACTCTTCCACAATTGTGAAGTTGAGTACTTTAGGGTTCCTATTTTCTCAGAGAATGGTAAAACCCTAATATGGCTATCCTTGGAAGTTGCACTAAAAAGGAAAGTGCTTGATATAAGTGTTTTTTAGGGTTACAGGAAAGGATACGAAAAGAGTGTATTGTTGGTATGATTTGGTGCTATTGGATTTGTCTTAGAGTGTGATTGTCTCCTGAAATAAGTTGCATTGCAAGTGTGTTGTAACCGTTGTGTTGAAGATAATACATTGTGCAGGTTTTGGAGTGCTGGGGTTTTTTACCGAAAGGTTTTCCCCAGGGTAAATCATTGTGTCATTCTCTATTTTCTGTATGCATGGTATGTGGTTGCAATATCATTGTTAAAGTAGTTAACGAATCTGAAATTGTAAGGATTTAAAAGAATTTGCACAATACTTTCCTATAGAGATTAGTGTAGGAAGTTGTTTCCGCACCTGAGTTTCCTTACATTTATGATAGATAATTATGTCATAAAATAAAAAGTTTCTAAAGTATTTATAGATTAACTCTCACATTATTTTACATAAATACCAATATGTAAAGAAAATTCTCAAATTTTATAACAAGATTATTACAATTATTCACTACTTTAAAGAAAAGAATGAAAGAATGTAATGCATTTAATATTAAATGATGCCTTGGTATATTTAATTTCATATTCTTTAAATAAATAGAAATGTACAAAACCAATTCTTTATTTTTAAATAAAATTCTTACATTCAATTATTTATTATGAAATCTTTCTTTTTAAATAATAATGTTTACAACATATTCTTATTTTTTAATAGGGTTTATAATTAATTATTTTTTATTTAATTTGATTTATTTTGTCTACCAATTTTATTCATTATAATGGACTTTTTTATTCTTATCATCTTTCCTTTATTTTATTCTACTTTTAGTAGTTGATTAAAATATGTTGAGTACAACTATTTAATCTATTCTTCATGCACTCACATATTCTTTACATTTGATACATTTAATCGTACTCTCTTTCTATTATCCTATTCTCCCTTCATTAACTTATTCTCTTTCTAGTTGTGTTAATAAAAAACTAATTTGTAAATATTTTTACATACTTTTATTCATTTATTTCAAATTAATAGAAAACAAAAATATAAACCCATATCACAATCATAACACAAAAAATTAACTTTGACAACAATATTAGTATGGTTGTTCACTCACTTCATACAATGAGTCTTATCTTTCTCTGATTTATCTTTGATCATGTTTTTATTCTACTCAAGGATATCAACAAGTGATTAGAGTAGTGAGAATGGTTCATGGCCTATGTTTTTATTTTCTCTTTGTGGGATGTTTTTGCATGAAGTTATGGTGCAAGTGTGTTTTGGGTATCTATGTTGCGTGCTCATTCGTTAAAGATCCTGAATCACTATGCTTGTGATTTTTGTACACACCTTTACCCTTAAAGAATAATTTTTATGATGGATGAGAACTTTCCTTTTTTGTAGTGTGTTAGTCAATGCAAGGGGATAGTGTAATCACCATGAATTTTATACGTTTGTGTAAAGATATCCAATTTTCACTTAATAAATCTCTATGATGGTAAAAGTGCACTAGAATGAAAGCTAAAATTCATCACAAAACAAGTCTCCACTTATTACTAATTTCCTCTTCTACCTAACATGTATTTCATTAGTCATCACAATAATTTCATTCTATTACTCTACAATACAAAAACAAGTACATCCTACATTGATAAACATGTTAAGAAAGGGGCATATCATAGCTTATCATATTTGTCCACATATCATATACATGATCATAATATATGTGCATTTTATCACATATCATAACATATTTCATACATGAACATGTTAACATCATAATAGTACGTGCATGCATCATGTTGCATCAATAAATATAACAAAACAATAATCTATATAGTAAGCAACCACCCATGAAATTAAACATCATAGAAGCATCACATCACATATACATATCATATATAATAAACATCATAGTATAAGATTTTACATCATAAGTATATCATATAAGCATCACAAACACCCATCACATAATAACCATCTTCTACAAACATAACATGCTTATAGAATCATAAACACATCATATAAACACCACAAAGAATGCATACCATATGTATATCTTAATATTTAATATCATAGGTAAAAGTTAGAATGTCTATCCAAAGTGGAGCTTGAAGGCTCAATCCAAAATGATAAGTATCTATATAAATGAGAAATCAAATAGTGCTCCCTGTATCCTATAGGTGATGACCTGGGTGGTCTTACTAGAACCATAACTCTCCCACTTCTAGCTTCCCATTGCGAGTCTGAAAAATCTTATGGTCTTATTGTTGAATAAGTGGGTTCCCTCCAGTTTGGTGGCACAACCTCCTCATATTAGGCTCAGAAATAATGGATCTTTTGTCTTGTCTCAAATAAGGTCATTGTTATGTCACTAATTCCTACATCTACTAATGTCTCAATAAAATCCCTAACGGCCTTGTTTGCCCTCTATGTTTTTGATAAAGTTGAATCTCAAGAGGATATCAATGTAGTCCTTTATACTATCATTTTATCCATCTTTTCTATCAATTTGTCCCTCTCTATTATCGATGGTATCCTATTTTATATCCTCTCTACCTCTATTATAGTTACTCGACCCTGTATCTCTGCAATCTAATCTTGTTGTAACCTAATTTTAGCCCTCCTATTTCCTACATCTAGAATATCCTCTACATCCTCCCCAATAGAAATATCTTTAGTATCCTCATCTTTATGAAGCTCCTTGTTTGAGGGTAATTCTCACTCCTCTTCCTTTTTAGCATGTATTAGAATTAACCTAGGAATGGGGATGTCATCATTGACACTATCTCTATCCTCTTTGTCCTTATCTTCATCGTCCTCTTTATCATATCCCACATATTTTTCATCCCCCTCCTCCTCATCTCCTTCCTCATTATCACCATCCTCACCTTTCTTCCTTAATCCTCTTGATATCTCCATAGAGATGGGAACATTCAAATTTATATATGGAGTTGGTTTGTGCACAAAAACCCACACATCATACTTTTTTGTAGTCTCAAAATCAATGAGCTTTGGATCATCCCCACACGATTTAGGCTACTGGTATTTGAACTTTGTGTATGTCATTTTTGGCCTAATCACTTGCACCACTTCCCAACTCTCAAAATTATCATGCAAATGTGAAATACCTATAGGTACATCATGTCTCTCTCCAAACCACTTTGGTACTCTCTTTTGTAGATATACCTCAATAGTCCTCTTTCTCAAAATATTCCTACCAAACAATTACCTCTATTATATATATAGTAACTAATATATTTAGTGTTGTCAACCCAACTAGGACAATCCTTATAAGTTTTCCAAGTGAAGTCCCTGAGAACATCCATCTGATGGCTCTAATATGAAAAATTCCCTACTCATGAATATGGTAGAGAACTAGTGTAGCCACAAACGTAACATAATTTGAGTGCCACCTGACTATCTAAAATTGATTTCCACATGACAATGTACTTCCACACCAAAATTTTTAACATTGTCACCCCACATATGATAGAAAATTTTTTTTTATAAGAAATTTGATGTGACTAAAACTATCTAGAATTCCTAACATGCAAGGACCCCCAAGCAAAAAGTGTCCCCTTGAGTAGGATGCACTCAATTGAGAAACCAACAACAACTGTCTAGAAAAATATGGCCACGTCTTTTTAGACCGACTATACCTTCCATGACTACATATATAATGATGATTAAATTATCATGTCAAGGCACCATAGTCTCCCAATGTATCTCATAACAGTTAATCTTAAAAGCCATGATGTCACAAAAAAATAGCCTTCTTAGGGTGGATATATCCATCACTCTTTCATATGTGGCTCTCTTCCCTTGAAATAGTAATATTAGAAAGTACCAAAAATCCTCTAATACCACAAAATTCTCCCTAGTTGGTAAATGGAAGAATATCATCTCTAAATACTATTGCTCAACTAATGTACTAGTCAACCCTTGGTTTTCCCTAATCTCGGACAAAAAAATTATGATGCCAAACTAAAGCCACGAGGATATCTCACTCACTATCACCTAGATAATGATGTAGTGACATACAATTGGGCCTATTCTCCCATGTATATAAGGCTAGGAACACTACCTAAAATATATTGCTATCCTATGTCAATTACACAATTACATTTGACTTCTTTATCCATGATAAGATAAAAATTATAACTCGAAAGTATCATTTGCAACAAGATAATCAAATAAATTACATTTAAGAATATGTGTTATATATACCGTCACATGTACTATACTTAGGTAATTAATTTTGTTGCAATAATAAACATATTCATTGCAAATGTTTACAATTACAATGTATTTAACAATTTTCTAGTCGCATGCATTACAAATAGGAATGTGATGTGTGTCATGCCCAAAAGTTGGGCAAAATACATCTACAATTTTCTTTTTAATAGGCTAATGTTATCCATGTTTGAACAATCACATGTCTCTGAGTTAACTATGAGTCATGTCTTAGAGTTGCTAGTATTGGACCCATAACATTTTTTAGTAGGCCTCAGTTGACTAAGTTTGACTATAGAAATGCACTAGTCCTTTAAAAGGGATCATGATGCTAACACCAACTTATAATATTAAACAGTTTAACTACTTTATGTTGACTAGGGTCAATAGATCATATGGAATAATATAATGTTAAATATAATATTTATATTTCTAAAGTAATGGTTTGATTTAATAACTTTTGACATTAACTTCATTAAATCATATTTATTGATATCCATTTAACATAAAGGTTTAATTGATCATGTCCAAATAGATTGTTAGCTTAAAACAAATTATTAATTTTTTTATATTAGATTTAAACATTAAAACACCATTACATATATATTACCCTATAATACAATATTGTCCTCGTCATCCAGTAAACAAATTTTAACAAAGGACTTAAACTACAAACCTATAATTAATCCCTATTAAGTTTCTACTTCAAGGAATTTAAACCATCTATTACTTAAAACATCTATTTAAATTTAAAATATAAACTCAAATTAAAGATTCAACTATATAAGTTATTTAAGTTCAAATCCTAAAGTGATTTAAACAAATAATTCCCATTAAACATTATAATTACAAATCCCCAAAATCTAATCCCAATCTAGATATATTTTATAACCAAGCTTAATTAACTTAAGTTATTCTGATTAATAATTTCCTTCGGGAAGAGTCTATTCTAAAGTCAATAAAAACAACTATGAATTCTAAAATAATTAATTTGAAATCCAATTTAAATAAAATCCAATAGAAAAACAAATCTAGTTTTTCTTTTAAATCTTATAAATACTCCTTTCATATGCACGAATTTATTTTAACCTCTCTATCTATATATTATTTTAATATTTTATTATGCAAGAAAGGGCTAGGATTATTTTATTGAAAACTCTAGCCCAAACAATCAATGGAGGGGCAGAGTGAACCAGAGGTGGTGGTGGATTGCTTGGCATGGTGAAAAGGAGATGAACAAGAGCGGAGAAGCCCACACAAAGGTGGCGCACGGGCGGAGGTGACGGTCGAAGGCAGGACGTCGCTAGTGGAGGAGGGTCGATGTTGAGTGGTGACTGAGTCAAGCTGAGGTAAACGATTGGGAGAGGGTTTTGAATGGCGGAGAAACCACAGTGGGCGGCGCTAATGCTTGAGGATGGCAGAATGGGATGGGTTGTGATCACACAAAGGGTCGAAGGGATGGAGAGCGGGAAGAGCTAGTGGAGAGTCGGCCGCTCGCACAGACGCCTCCACTATGACTCCACAGTAGGCGCCGCTCAGCGGCACCACTGTGGTGGCCACACTGGGCACCCTCAGGAGGGCCCATGGCGGCTCCATTGTGCTCGCCACAGTGGGTGTGCACCCCGCCAAAACCTGTGATGGGGTGGGAGAGAATACAAGGCTCAGCTCTAAACAAAAAATGGGTTCCTTAGTTTTTTTTTAAAACATCATTTTTTTATTTTATTTAAAAATTTGTTTTATATAAAATGAATGAAATGAATAGGCTCGTATGGTTTAATTAATATATACATTTTCTCTTTTCAACTATATATATAATCCCCATTTCATTTAGATATGCAATTTGAGCAGTATTCAAACTTGTTTTACCATTTTACTATTGGGGATTTAATGCGGGGAAAAGTCTCAGCATGATTTAGCGGGAAAATGTCATCTATTTACCGCTCTGCAACTTCTGCAACTTTCCCGCTTGTTTTTCTTTGAATGCTATCTTCGACCTCTGCTCCCTCAGGGATCTCGGGGAGCACGGAGGTCCTTTGCCCGGACCTATTCCTTGTTCTTTCTTGCAGGTATGGCAGCGACTGTTGTGCGGCCCCTAGAGTTGTGGATCCTGCATTTCTTTCCTTTGGGGATCTACTCTTTCGCAGTGTCTGGATGGTGGGGATTCTTGCCCCAAGATTGTGATGCAAGTCAATGAGGGCTCGGTTTGGGGCTGGAAACTGGTGATGTTGGGGAAAGAGTCTCCTGACACCTCTGCATCCCCTATTTTCTCAGTTGGGGAATTTGGCTCTGAGATTTCTGTCCCAGATGGTATGGTTGAAGGCATTTCTACTTCGCTACAACTTGCCCTGGTGGGGAGATTTGTCACTTTTTGACCTACCATAGATATGGTCCGGAGGTGGTGTATGGCCAGATGGAAGATTAAGGGAACTATCTCTGTCTCGGCCATGCCAGGAGGGATGTTCCTCTTTCAATTTAATGTTGCGGAGGAATACACTCTTGTCTCCACAAGAAGCTGGTGCTATGGCAAACATGCTCTGCTAATGGCTAAATGAAAGCTAGGATTCAATCTAGAGGTGGAATTACAGAAAGAAGCGCCAGTGTGGGTCTGACTACCTAGGCTTCCCCTTGAATTTTGGGACGAGAAGGTGCTCCGGTGGATTGGGAACTCATTTGGAAGCTATGTGGCCGCGAACTCAGTTACCTCTCATAAAACTAGGTTGGTTTTTGCAAGATTCTGTGTGAATGTGACTATGAATAGCCCCCTCCCCAACTTAGTGATTCTTAAATCCAAATGGGGGAACTGGAACCAGGCCATTGTGTATGAAAATGCTACCCTACACTTCCAAAAGTGTGGTAAAAATGGGCATGTGGTCACTAAATGCAAGGCAGAGACTAAGACTATTGATCAAGACTCTCGAGAGCTTGCTTCAGTATCCCTAAATGTGGAAGATGAGGTTAAGAACTAGGCTGATGGTTCCTCGACAACCTTGGAAACCCCTTTCCCCATTATCGAGGGCCACGAGCTTGCTTCTGGGCTAGGGGTTATAGGGAATGAAAAGACTAAAGAGGCAAAAAAGGTGGTAGATCTTGAGGAAGGAGAGTTGGTTGATGACCTACAAATGGCCCCCAACTCTCACAGAGAAAGCCCAAAAGATGCAGAAAATAAAGAAACCATCATTGGAAAGAAGGCACTGGTCACATAAAGCATTTTGATTGTTACAACTACTGATTTGAGTAGTTTTAGGGATGGGGATGGCTTTCCCTCCCCAACCCTTCTTGGGAAAAGTTTGGTGATGAAAATACCAATAGTGTCCCACTTGCCGCCATCGACCAACCTCCTGGACTAGTCAGAACCAAAAAGGAAAACTAGGAGTAAGAAGGGGGATGAGAGCATGGATACAAATAAGAAAGTAGATGTGGGGAATGAAACCAAACTGGGCCGTCCATCTGTGAAAGCGGTTAGACCTAAAGAAGCAGCAAGGGCCATTTCCAATGGAAGGAAATTAACCCTAGAAGACTCTCAAAAAAAAAAAGATGAAGTTCCTCTCATGGAACATAAGGGGCATGAACAGCCCGCAAAAATAGTTCGCTCTAAAGAAGTATATTCTTGATCTCAAGTTTGATGTGGTTCTTATTCAGGAGGTGAAAATGAAGTATCAAAACTTTGCTCTGCTGGTGGACAATATTTGGCCGGGTGCGGCCTTTTTGTATAGTGAAGTGGATGGGGCCTCTAGTGGTGTGGCCACTCTTTGGAACCCTTGTAAGTTATCCAAAAATGCTGTGGCTTTTTCTCATAACTTCCTTGCTGTTTTGTTTACTTGGAATAATAGTTCTTGGTATTTGTATAATATCTATGCTCCTAACACTAGAGGAGAACATAATAGAATCTGGGGGGAAATCTCCAACCTCATAGAAAATAATCAATGTCACCCAACTATGTGTGCAAGATATTTTAATCCCCCCTTATTCCCCTCTGAGAAAAGTGGGGGCACTCAGGAATTCTTGGAAAGCATGCAGGAGCTTGTTGATTTTATAAGACACAATGACATGGCCGATCTGGACCTGTAGGGACTGGGGTTTATCTGGTCAAACAACAGAAAAGGAAGACACCTCATTCAATTTAGACTGGATAGATGGTTGGTTTTGGGGGGTTGGAACATTTCTCCTCTTTTAAGCCTATCACACCTTGCAAAAACGGTCTCTGGCCACTCCCCTTTGATCCTTGAATGGGAAGAGAGGAAACGAAATAGACCACATCCCTTCTGTTATGAAATCATGTGGCACTCTCATAATGAGTTTCAAGAATGTATTAAAAAATGGTGGAATACCCTGGTGAAGGGAACAACTATGTACAAAATTGCCAAAAAGTTGAAAATCATCAAAAGGGAGGCCCAAAGGTGGAGAAAAACTAAGTTTGGTGACATCTTCCAATGCAAAAAAGATCTTGAGGAGAAACTGACCATGCTCCAAAAGGACATGGCTATGGGGGAGGCAACCTGGGAGGATCACTGGGAGGAGGAATAATGGAGAAACAAATGGAAACAAAACCTCAAGAGGGAGGAAATTTTTAGGAAGCAAAGATCACGGGTTCAATGGCTAAAGGAAGGTGACCGTAACTCTTCCTTTTTCCACAGATCCGCCTCCATCCATAAAAGAAGAAATACTATTAAATCCCTGGAAGCTGATGGGAACCTGCTCTCAGAGGGGGATGACATTGGTAATAATGCTGCTAAGTTCTTCCAAGGAATCTTCCGAGGACCACCTCAGCTTAGGGTGGATGCTGATTTTGACTCCCTTATGGAAGTTATCCCCAATTTTGTTTCTTAGGGAGACAACAAGACCCTGTTATCCAAGGTCTCAGAGGAGGAAGGTAAACTGGCAGTTTTCTCCATGGGAGCCTATAAATCCCGGGGTCCGGATGGGTTTACCCCGGTCTTCTTCCAACACTTTTGGGGGGTTGGTAAGTATGACCTCATCCATGCATCCCGCAACTTTGTTAGAACTGGCAGTATCCTGAAAAGATTCAACAAAAATTACATTGTCCTGGTACCTAAAGTGCCAGACCCTAAATGCTTGAGTGACTTTTGGCCTATAAGTCTTTGCAACACTACTTATAAAATCCTATCCAAAATTATTGCCAAGAGGCTCAAACCCCTCCTTGGAAAATTCATCAACCCCAACCAGAAGGGGTTCATCCCGAGAAGACAGATTCTTGATGCTATTATCACCACCCATGAAATCATTCACTCCATGGAGAAAGGTAAAAATGCTGGTATGGCTCTGAAACTGGACATCTCCAAAGCTTATGACAAGGTTATTTGGAATTTCCTGTATGAGGTTCTCAAGAAATTTGGATTTCATGAAAAGTTCATCAATATTATAAAGGTGGCAGTGGAAATGGTCAACTTTGTTGTGCTAGCCAATGGCACTCCCTGGGGATCCTTTACTCCTGAAAGGGGATTACGTCAGGGGGACCCTCTTTCCCCTTACCTTTTCCTCCTCGTGGCTGAAGTTCTGGCTCAAAACTTACTAAAATTTGAAAATGTTGGATCTAATGCTAGTTTAAAACTGGCATCCACCCTCAACCCAGAGGTTCTGCAATAGTTTGTAGATGATACATTTCTCTTTTGGAAAATCCTGCGTGAAGCTAGAGAGTGGAAACACCTACTAAACAAATATGCTTTGCCATCTGGATAAGTGATCAATTACAACAAAAGGAAAATTTACTTCTTCAAAACTAAATTGACAACGCAGACTCTAATTGTGAGTTGTCTAGGCTGTAAGGGAGCTTCACTCTCGGATAGCTATCTTGGTCTTCCGCTCATGGTGAAGGAAGTTGCTCATGAGTTCTAGAACTCCATTCTGGAGAAAATGGAGAAAAAATTGGCGGGTTGGAAAGGCAAGGTTCTCAGCAACACTGGGAAACTCCAACTTCTTTCGACTGCTCTCCAAGGTATTCTGGTCTATTTCCTATCCCTTTTCAAAATTAATGACAGGAATACGAAGAAACTAGAAAACATCCAGAGAAATTTTATTTGGTCTAGGACGGAGGAAAAGGCTAGAATGAACTTGGTCAACTGGGACACTATCTGCCAGCTAAAGCTGGTCGGAGTGCTGGGAGTGAGAAAAATCAAGGACCTGAATAAAGCTCTCATCTCTAAATTGGGCTGGTAGCTCTTTAGAGGAACCACTGGATGGTGCAGGATTATGAAGGCAAAATATTTCTACAAAAACCATTTCCCCTATGGGAAAATCTTCCCTCTGGCTCAAGAATATGGAATTTCATCTATAAAAGCAAAGGAAGTCTCCTCAAAGGTCTAAAATGGCTGGTCGGTAATGGCACTCACATGTGTTTCTAGGACGATTGGTGGGTGGTGGAAAAACTCCTGAGATAGACAAAGTTTGGTACTCTCAAGGATAGACTCATCTCCCACTTTGGATGTAAAGTCAGCAATTACATCTACCAAGGTAAGAATTGGAAAGCTCTCGCTGATGCTTTCTAGGACCAGATACAAGTCCTACCTTATATAGAAGAAATCCAGAAGCTCGTTGAAGGCATCAGAATTCCTATTTCCTAGACCGAAGACAAAGCCATTTGGTTTCATAACAACTCTGGGGAAATAACAGTGAAGTCTGCTTATCTAACCAATCTGAAGACTGTGGCAGATGAAAAAAGCTGGGGGAAATTCTGGACTCCCCAATTAATCCCCAAAATCAATTTCTTCTGGTAGACTGCCCTTCATGGTAAAATTCTTACACTTGATAATCTCCAGAAAAGGGGGATACAATTAGTTAACATATGTGCTCTTTGTAAAACTCACTCAGAATCTATCAACTACATTCTCATCCACTATCCATACGCGACCTTGGTATGGACCAAAATTATGGGTATTATGACACTGAATTGGGTCTTCATGGAGGAATTTGACCAATTTGTCTGCAACTGGGGAAACCTTGGGAAGCACTCGCTTATCAACCTCCTTTGGAGATTGTTACCACTGCATATCTGTTGGAGCCTTTCGAAGGAAAGGAACAACCAGATCTTCACAGGGGAGAAAAATGATGCTAAGAGGACGGCATGTCTAACTATGAATCTACTGAAGAACAACCTTTCTACCCACAAATGGAAACCTCCCACCTCCCCCAGGACTCTTAACTTTTTGATTGCTAAGGATTGGCAATTACCTCCCTCCTTCTATAAGTTTGACTGCTCCAAGGTTGTGGCTAGACTGAATACCAAATGGTCCCTCCCGGAGGAAAATTTCACAAAACTGAACTTTGACGGAGATGCTTCATATGGCTCTACTGCGGGTGGGGGTATCCTTCGTGAAAATAATGGAAAGATGATCATTTCCTATGTGATAAACCTTGGTGTGGGGTCTAATAACATGGCATAAATCTCTGCCCTTTTATGGGGCCTAAAGGTGGCAATTACCTTGAGAGTTAAAAGACTAGTTATAGAGGGGGAATCCAAAATTATTATTGAGATGGTTAAAGGAAAATTTAAAGCTGGCTTGAAATTGTCCTATCTACTGCAGGACACATGGTCGCTTCTCCCTAGATTTGATGAGTTTAAATTACAACACATTTTTTGGGAGGGAAATGTGGTGCCTGACAAGCTGGTAGCCAAGGGGCTCAATCAACATGGTCTCAGATGCTGGAGGAACCTAGGCTCCCTTTCCAAGCAAACTTCTTTGCTTTTCAAAAAAGAAAATACTTAACCTATAAAGTACACGCTTGACTATGATTGGATGAATGAGGTGGTAGATAGAATCATGAAGGATTGGGCAGAATTCAAATTTTCAAAAAGTGATGGGAAAGGATTTTAATAATTTTAGAAGTCTAAAAAGATAGGCTATTAACTCCAATTTAGGGAAAAGTACAGGCCTTTTCAAAATTTGAACTGACATGGAGAATAACACGAGGTAGGATGCACTAGACATGATGGATAGGGTTGGGTGGTACATTAATCATGAGGAAAGTAATAATTACAAGATACGCGAAAACTCTACAATTAATCCGACTAATCTTGTGACCGGTACTTGTCATTTCAAAAAGCTAGATTTTATTCCCTTCTAGTTTTTCATCCTCTGTAATTTTTTCCTCTAGTTCTAGGTTGGTAGCATCTGCAGGATGCTCGTTTGGAGAGTGTTTGGTGGTGGTGCGAAAGGTGTTATGTCAGTGTAGATACAGATTGAGATTAATCCCGAATATAGCTCCGATATGGGCGGCAATATGGTGAGGGTGGAACCCTCTAGGATTAAGGTCGGATTTCTCAAAAACCAGTGCGCGATAACCTATCTGAAGGAAGGTGGGTTTTACCCATACATGGAAGCTATGGGAGTGTGATGAAATAATCTCCATGCAGCTGGTTAAAACATGGTCGGAGCGCAAAGTTACTATAAATGGCATTACCTTCAAGGTTAAAAAAGAAGTTATTACTCAGGCCATGGGGCTCTCCACAGAGGGAAAAAAGTGGAAAAAGATTACAAAGAGCTGCAACGACACTGGAAAGGTGAGATTCTTCAAAAAGACTGAGATTCCAGTTCCAATGTGTGGAGGATTTAAAACGGAGTTACCTAGCCCATGGAGTGATGTTTGCCTCATTCTCATGAAGTACATTACCCTGGAAGGCCGCTTCGGCACCTGCTACAACTACCACTTTCCCCTATTTAATCACTTAAGGTACAATGATACTATATCCTTCCCGTTCTACCTTATGCACTCTCTTGAAACCTCAGTTTTAGATGTTAGAGAAAAGTTAAAAGCCAAGAAAAATTATTGCATCCTCCACCAAGGGCTTATCCTCCACCTCTATAATTTCTACCTCACCCTTTGTCCCACCATAATTGTGTCTCTACAGGGTTTTACCACGCCTAAGGGTACTATGGAAGTGATGGGCGCTCCTAACCCCTCATCTTCATCCAAAACCCTTGATAAAAAATCAATGCTGGGTCCATGGGTGGCACCCAAATCACCATTGAGTCTGAGGAGGATGAGGAAGATACTAAGAAAAGATAGACGTCCCACAGAATTTCCAAAACCCGTTTCAAGAAGAAAGAAGTTAGGAAATGGTACATTGAAGAGGAGGAGGAAACAAAAGATTTGGAGAAGGAGGTTAAAAAAAGTAGCACCAATGGAAACAATAAAAAAGGGAAAAAAGGAAAATCAAGGAAAAAGAAAAAGGCAAAGTCCCTCAAAATCTGGGTGGGGACAAAAAAAGCCTCAATTCTCCCCAAGTCTCGGCTAGCTTCACTATGCCTATCATGGACCTATCCGAGGGAAAGATTCCTAAAGATAAGAATGCAGACTCGCAGAGCACTTCTCCGCTATCTGTGAACCCTCAGGTGGAGGCGGAGGAGCCTAAGAGTAAGGTAAAAACCAAAAGTGGATCCCTGAAGGTTTAGGATAGGATGACTGAGAGCCTTCGGGCCATGGAGAATGAAATTAGCCATATCCAAAAGGAGGTTAAAAATATTCATGCTTCCTCCCTGGAATCAGTTTCTAAAATGGATCTGGCGGTGGTCAAGGAGGAAATTAAGAACCTGAATGAAAGCTTCAACAAAGTTGCTGGGTTCGTGGTGAAAGTTATGCACTCGGCGGCTACCACTCTCCATCTCCTACAAATGGAAAAAGGGTCTTCTCAAGAGGAAGCACACAAGAACGAGAAGCTGTTCCAATTCCTTACAGAGGATTGACTTAAGCTGTTGTTAGAAAATGGGGGTAAAAACCCCAATTAACCTCCTATTTTTCCATGCTTTGCTATGTCTTTGTTTTTTTTTGGCTAGCCACTAAGAACTTTACTGTGATTCTGATGAACTTTTACGATGGGTTTAGACTTAACTCCATGCATACTAAAAGTAATCTCTGCTTTTATGTTTTTTACTTTCACAGACTGGTTACCAGCTTCAAGGTGAAGCTGGGGCTATTAGGATTTACTCTTACTATTGGCTTAGTTTTAATTCCTGCTTTACTGCTACTTATTATTCTTGCTTTAATGTCAAGTACTTAGATACTTACTTGCACAGACTGGTTACCAGCTCCAAGGTGATGCTGGGGTCTGTTAGGGTGTGCAGGTTAGTTACCAGCTCCATGATGGAGTTGGGGCCTATTAGTTTTCTTTTCTAGTTTTTGATGCTGAAAAAGGGTATTGGGTGAGGGTGTTTTGACCCCTATGCTGTACTGGTTGTCTGCTGGTAGTCTGCACTTCTCTTGACTGCTTTTTCTAATAAAAAACTATATATATATATATATAAGCACATAATTGTTTATTCTTATGATCATAAACTTATTATTTAAAATACATAATGTAATAATACATATATATGTTAATTATTTAAGTATTATTAAATTATTGTATAAATGCAATTAATATTGACTTAGGGGTATTTTAATTCAATTCCTTCTAACAAAGTTACATATCCAAATAGTAAATATACTTAATTTTTACCTTTAATTTAAATAACTTTGACTACTCAATATTGACTCTAAATGATCTTTAAATGTAGTGAACACATACATTAAATTAGAAATAAGGCTTATTTTAACCTTAATTTATTGAGCACAAAATAAATTACAACTTAAGCATGAACTCAAAACAAAACCATACATGGAGTGAACAATACTAAATACAAGATTCCATTAATGGAGCTCTAAGCTATCTATATGCATAAGCAACATCTATTCTTCTTTACACTAAGAAGCGAACCTAGATCCAAGCAATGGAAAAATGAATGGTAGTTTGTGAAGAACTTTTCCTTCCAATCCTTCTTCCTCCTCCCAAATCCTCCTTCTAAATTTAACTTGTCTCTAAAAATAGAGAGTGGGTGAACAACCCAAGCTCTCACTAAATTCTCCCCTATAAAGGCATTATTCCTAAAATATCAGGAATCATTAATGGAGAAGAGACCCTAACCCATCCCATCTCTCCACTTGCACTCCTTTTCCATAAATGGAGTTAAATGCTTACAAGGAAAGAAAGGATGTCTTAACCAAAGTTTTCCAACTCTCCGAACTCGTCACTCTTCAAAATGGAGACTTTAGGGATGTCATAAATAAGTTTAAACGCTCTTAATGGGATGAAAAGGACCCCTAACCCCTAAGGTACCAAGTGTGGTACTTATTTTTGACCCTAGTTACTCTCTAGGAACTCAAATGACCCTCCTAAACTCCACCGAAAGTTAATTCAGGAATTTTAACTCAAGTTGACCTATCTAGAAGCTTCCTAACCCAAGGTAAGCTTGGGTACTACACTAGGTAACCCCCTAGTTACATTTACTAGCCATGCCATCACATAGGCACTTGCTTTTGTCAAATTGACACAACATATTAACCAAAGGAATGACTTAATTAACAACAGCATTAATAAATTTAAATACAATCAAACAAGTTACTTTCACGAATAAAACACTAAACAATGAGGTTAATGTCTCTGCTTACAGACATAACCTTAGTATTCATAGAATTCACATAGGTTCAATTCTGACTCCCTGTTTTAGATCCATGGTCAATCTTCCTCCACACTCATTGCACACATCAGTAGGTCCAATAAAACATCATATAAAACATAACAAAACTTATCATGCACTAACACTTGTATTAAACATTAACTCTTTGAAATTTAAACAACATGTGCATTTAATTAAATAAGCATAACATGATTTCCCTAAACCAATTTAGATCATGATAACATCTACATACTAATTCAATATACTACATCATCAAAACTAAATCATAAACAGAAATCTGCATCACTAACATAGAGTATCACATAGGTAACCTGATTACATAATCAGGTACTGTATACAAGCAAAGGAATCAGCAGATCCATAAAGAAATACATGTGTCCCAATAGTCCAACTATATCAAAAATGAGTATCAACTGTAGAGCATAACAATTGAAAAATAGTGCTAAGATATGATGAGCTAGGGTAGGCCTCATAATGGGCACTCAATAGTTGCATTGTACTTAAGATAATTATGTCGTGTGTGCATGTGTGTGTGTTACAACACATTTTTAAAAGATGAAATTTCTACTTGAAGCAATCCTAAACAAGCAAAAACTAACCAAAATCACAAGAAAGGATGAGATATTTACTGGATTGCTGCCCCAACTAGTTTTTTGAATCTTCTAACCGACTCGCCATAATATTTTTGTAAGTTATAATGTGCACAATCACTCAGAATGTCATAGCTCTCCTCTCCAAATTTCACAAATTGAAGTACACTTGAAAATGAACCCGATTTTTTCCTAGATGGATGTGCAAGAATTTTATTTTTGTATTGTTCAGTGTTATGTTTTCTTGTCGGACCTTGTAACTTGCACATATAGACCGCATTTTTCACGCCAACCACAATTTTGGACTCTTGGTCACATTGTCGATGAGTTGTCCTCAAGTTCAAAAAATTTTGCTTTATTTTTCGAGGGAGCACCATAATGGCTTGTCATCACCAGGATATAATTAAGCTATTTTTTTTACATTGTCTCAAACAAGTGAAAAATGTAGGCACTGAAAATGTTCCTAGGCCCACAACAACACTTTTCACTAATTTTTCTTCTACATCAATCCAATGGTATTTATTGTTTGTTTGATGTTTCTGTCATTCTCCAATTTCTCAATTAAATAATTAAATATTTTAATTGAAATTTAACTATGTCTTCTAATCACTCATTAAATCATCCTTAATCATTTTTTCTCTCTTTCATTAAATAATTATTTAATTATTTAAATTTGTTTGCATCACCTAATTGTCCTAATTCTTCCTCTTAGATTAAATAATTATTTTAATTATTTAATCTTCATTTACTAATCCTTCTCCTAAGGGAAAATAATTATTTTATTAAGTTGTCTTTTATTAAGTAAAATAGGTTTTACAGGGTACCGAAAACCCGAAACAAAGTATTTAGAGATAAAACATTAAAAACAACAAAAGAAAGTTTTGTTCCTAAGAGCAGAACAGGCCAAAAAGGCCAGAACAAAAGATCAGCTAAAGCTTCTTAAAAAGCAAATAAAACCTGAAACATCAAAGATGCCCAGGGAACTCTAAGAAAGGTCCACCATTAGAGTGGCCGCCTTGGCCTCAAGTAGCTCCATGTTGGTAGCCGACTCCTTGATTTTCTGGATGGTACTCTCCCCATCCTTTTCCTTAGAATTCTTGGTTCTGGCCCTAGTTCTTTTGCCAGGTCCCTGATCAGTGTTCTGTTCGGTCTCCACCTCTATGCTGGCCATATCCATCCACTCTATTTTTTCCTCCAGCTTCTCAATGATGGTGTTGGTGTGTTCTCTGGTCTATTTTAGGATGTTATAGCTTTGTTCAGCTATGTTCTTGAGAGTAGTTTCCACCTTGGTCGTGTTTTTCTCCATCTTCTTGACTCGGATGCTCAAATTCCTCTGTTCCTCATCCTCACCATCCCTTTTCTCCTTATTGGTACCTCTAACCCTTTTTTTTGAGGTCCTCAACTTCGTACTAGAGCCATTTGATTGTTCTGTAATTATCTAACATGTTGTTTCTGGCGTTGTTGAGCAGGTTCATGTCAAATTCCCCTGTATTGTCACTTAGCACCACCATTGAGGGGTCAATAAATTCTCCTGCCTTAATCTGCCCGCCTCCACCTTCTTTGACTTTGGGGTTAATAATTTCTCTAGCGATTCTCATTTAGCCATCTTAATGTTAAAGTCTCTCTAGCCAACAATCCTTCCCTTATCGGCCATATAATAGAAGAAATCTTTTTCCTTGTTCTAGCCTAAATTTTGGGGTGTGGAGTCTAAAACAGGGGAAGCTCTTCGTTTCTTGTCCTCCATGGAGTTCCTATCAGCACTCGCCTCCCTATCTTTCTCCTTTCTGCTTTGGAGTTTTGCAAGTGTGGTATGCTTCCTCATTTCGCCTTTCCCAGTTGTTATTTCCTCCTTGCCTTCCGACTCCATACCTACCTCATTCTCATCATATTCCTCATCAGAGGAAATAATCGTGGCTTTCAGCTTTTTGGGGGTAACCATGATCTCTTTTTTAACTTTCTTCTGGATACCTTTCCTCTTCTTCGATGACGAGCCCTGGTAGTTCTTCTTTATTACATACTCCTCATTCTCGTCAGAATGCATGCCCTCACTATCCTCCATATCCGAGGGAATATAATCAGACCCTGAGGCCTCCATCTCTTTTTGACCAATTTCCTTGCCCAGGATTTGGGCTTTAAAGTATTCATAGATCAACAGCAGAAGCCCTTCATGCAGGGCGGGGTTAGAAATGGCCTTCTCTCTCTATACCCATTAATATTCTCGTTTATAGAAGCATATAAATAAAAGGGAATAGACACTTGAATACCATGGCAGAAATGATACAAAAGTACAAAATGGTAGGTGTGGATTCTATCAAACCTGGTATTAAGGGTGATGTAGTAGATAATGGCTCAGAGAACAAACCTCCACAGAATTTTTAACCCATCAGGCAGGTAGTGGGTGCCGACTTTTGTGAGGCCGTTCTTTTCCTCCTCATTTCTAACATATACGTTGATTGCAGTGTCCGAGATCTTTCGGTCTCTGTAGAATTTTTTTCCAACAATGGGGATCCACGTAACCGCAGAGATGACCTCCTCAGTCACCCTAAACTTTTTGCCCTCAATCTCGATACTACCTTCATTCCAATTTTTGACAAACAATCTAGTCACAAACTGCTTCCTGCCATGGAGCCTTTCAATAAAGGTAGAAATCCCACCGCTTCGCAGATATTTCCAGATTTTGGCCTGTGTCTGTCATTTTTTACTATCCTTTGCAGGCTCCCTTCTATTTTATTAAGTTGTTTGTTTTCATCATATTTTCTAATTAAATAAATTTTATTGTATTGAATTAGCATTCTTAACATGTAAGGGTAATTAATAAACTTTATTTATTAATTAAGCCTTGCGTAAATCTTCCATCGTCTATTTCCCTCTCCACTTTTCATCCAACTTGCTAAATCTCCCTCGCTACTTACCTCTTCCATCTTTCAATTCTCACTCATGTCCCATTTTTTTGTGTTGGTTTGCGTTTAATTTATGTTTGCATTTTATTTAATATTTCTTTATTGGTTGAGTAGGTTAGGAATTAAATATGGATTTGGCGGTTTCTTTTATATTCTTTGCTTATTTATCAATTTCTACATTAAAGGATCTTCATGAAATATCATTTTACCATTTTCACGTCTCTTCAAACTTATAAGACATGAATAATAATTAATCTCAACAAATAATAATAATAAGTAATCTAGACTTCCGCCCATTAGCTAACAAAAAAAAATATTATTGGGGCTGATCCTACAAAAACTAATATGTAAAAGTCAAACTTAAGATTATTCAAATTCTTCCAGTCATTTATGATATTTTCTGATGAATGGCAGAAACTTAAAAAGGGAATCTTAAAAACGTCGAGAAGCAGTCCACGTATGCGCTGAATAATTTTTGTCAGCTGGCAGGGTTGACTTCAGCTCCTTTCCATCGTTGACTTTTGTATGTAAAAAGGAACTGGAGAGATTAATGAGCAAGATAGTTTATAATAGTTTATAACTTGGAAAAGGCAACAAGATCCATAAAACATGGAGCAAGGGAGGGAAATCTCATGTGAATTCTGTTGTTGGCACAAGTGTACCATGTTCGAATCCCATAAAATGCCAGCGTATTCAATTCAAGAATTAAAATTGAAAAAGAACTAGTATATATGATTGTGGTGTTAAAAAGTACAATGTAAACAGTCAAATTTCAAAGGAAAAGAAAACTGTCCATCTTGAAAGAAAAGCTTGAATAATCAAAACTTTCGATCAATTTCTCCATCACTTAAACACAAAATCAATGCTGATATGTTTCTTGTCGGCTGTTAAAGTTAATGATTTTTAAATGCATGACTAACACTATAACAGATGAGGCTTCAATCATATGCTGCAATCTCTAATCTCAAATCTTTAAAGGAAAGCTCAAATAATCAAAATCTTCTCTCAAACTCACTATTTCCCACCCAGAATAATAGAAACAGTCAGAATTGTCATCTTGAAAGAAAAATTTAAGCAATGGAAACTTTCATCGAATAACTTAACCAGTCTAAATGTTCATTCATATTTACAAATCTGAGTGTCAATGGATCCTTCATCTGCTCCTAAAATTGAATGGTTTTTATAAAGTACCACCAATAATTCAGTCTTGTTGAATAAGTCAGTTTTCTTCAATACAAAGATCTATCACTATAAAAAATGAGACCTCAATAATGCTTACGAAAGAATTTGGAAGAACAGGATATCCTCATCCTTAACCAAAGAATATTTCAAAGAACTAACCAATCAAACAAAAAAAATCAATTAAAAGTAATTTTATTTATATGACCATGGACAAATTTGTGCAGTAAATACCAGAGATCAAATGTTCAAATCCAAGCGATCCATCTCTACACAGCCCAAAGAAGTACAATTGAGTAGAAAACACCCACTCAACGATACATGAGCCATGAATGATTGACCATTGTAAATCCTCCATCAATCACAAGATTATGCCCACTGACATACTTTGCTTCATCACTGGCCAAAAATAGCCCGGCCTCTGCAACATCCTCTGCTTTCAAAGTTCGCCCTTTCAAATTAGCCATGCTATCACAAAAGCTCTCCATATTTATCTTCTCTTCCTCAGTGACCACCACCATCTTCCCATTTCCATTCAAATTCTCACCATTTTCATGGTGGTAACTCTGCAAACTCTTCATCATCCCAACTGACATTGCAGTAGCAACGCCGTACGGAGAAACACTGTTAACCCTAATCCCATGTTTCCCAAACTCAGCTGCCGCATTCTTCACTAACCCTAAAACTGCGTGCTTGGAAGCCGTATAAGCATAAGAAGCCAGCGCCCCCGTTATCCCTGCTATGCTAGCCGTACAAACTATGCAGCCTTTTTTCCGCGGAATCATCACACGCGCCGCTTGTTTAATTGCCGTCATTGTCCCTCTCACATTCACGGTCATAATCCTGTCGAACTCCTCCATATCATAATCTGCAGCGTTATTCCCGCATGTTCGGTCTATAATTCCTGCATTGCTGTACATGATATCCAGGTGGCCGTGCATGGTAACCGCCAGATCTACTGCGGCTTGCATGTGCTGGTCGTTAGAGACGTCACAGTGGATGTACGTGGCTACGCTTGGCGGACCCAAACTCTCGCTTAGCTTTCTGCCGCCCTCGTCTGAAATGTCGGCGAGAATGAGTTTGGCTCCTTGGTCTACGAAGAGCCGCGCTATGGCTTCTCCTATGCCTCCCACTGCCCCTGTAATTAATGCAACTTTTCCCTCCAATCTGCGCGGAAATTAATGTTACAGAAGCTCTGTTAAATTGTGATCTTATCCATAAAAGCTAAATATTTTGGGTTTATCAAAATCACTGTCTAAAAGGTTTACGGTTTTCTTTACTATTGTCTTGGTTCTTGATTAGGTCATTTATCAAGATTCAAAATTTGTAAGTATGAAATAAAGACGGAGGCTGGAGGCTGGATATGTCTTTTAAATGATTAGGATTAAATGGATATTTTTCAATGTTTGGCTCTTATAATATTTTTTACTTTTGAGTATGTCCGTGGTCAAGACTCAAAATTTAAGAAAATGAAATAATGATCGATGTTGGGATGGTCTCCTAGACAATTATGATGAAATAGATATTGATTCAATTTTTGAATTTTGATGGAAGAGATATTATAGCATTCTTGGTTCTTGATTGCCTTCATCCATCAAGAATCAAAATTTGTAAGTGTGAAGTAAAGGTTGAGGTTGGGATGGTAAAGTTTAATCACAACATTCTTGATTCTTGATAACCCTATTCATCAAGATTAAATATTTGAAAGTATGAAATAAAGATTGTGGTTGGGATGATCTCCTAGACTATCATGATGAATGAATATCAATCAATCGTAGGCAGACTAAATAAATATCACAACATTCTTGGTTTCAGATAACGTCATTTACTAAGATTCAAAATTTTCTAAGTATGAAATAAAGATTCAGGTTGGGATGGTCTCCTAGATTATAGTGATAAAATGGATACCATCTAATCTTTGATTTTAGACTCTAAAAATATGAACATATATTTGCATTCTCATATTGAACAGCACAATGAACTTATAGATTATATAATTATTGTTTGAATCAATTCATTTCTCATGCTTACATGCTATCTACTGTAAATCTTAGTCTAATTATTCAAAAGATAAACATTATTTATAGAGTTACGCTCTCATATTAAATAATAAATTTAAAAATAACATAATTGATGTTTTACTAATGTCTGCTTTGTTGTAATGGGGTCAGGGCCCTTCCCTGTTGACTTAATACAAAACATAATCATTGCTTAAGCTAATACATTTCGCATACTCACTATAGAAGTCAAAACAAATGTAGATAAATTCTTATTCCAATTATTAAGATAATTCATAGACATATGCTCTAGTATTAAATAAACATTTATCCATGACAACCATCTCTTCACCCAATACATTTGTCAACTCACATGCTATCTGCTCTAAAAACTGAAACAAGTGTGGGTAGAATTCTTATTCCAATTATTGAATTCATAAATATGATTTGTATTACCTTCTTTCTGTACGATTGATATGAAACCCGGAGCCATTAGCAATGATTTCTTCCAGAGACATTTCAGGAATGGATGAATGAGCGGCCTAGGCTGATGCAGAGCACTTCTAGTTTGGAGGTTTAGAGAGTTGGGAATTGAGAATAGAAACGGGGTATAAATAGGCAAGTTGTTTCTTCCCTGGACTACGTTTCAAATTTTGACCATCTCGAAGGGAATCTGCGTGCCTCGTCACGATTGAGAATATCAGCAGTGTTTAAATGCGCAAAAGTTGTTCCTTCTCTGCAAGTTTGACCACATCTTTGGGAATCTGCGTGCCTCGTCACGCTTTTCTAGAAAAGTGCCGCAAGCAACGTCTCTCATAAAAATCAATAGAAGAAGAGTCGCACCAACTGAGTCCAATCTTGCGAACAATTGATCTGTCTGCTCATTATTTTATATGCTAAATTCTTTTCTACCCAATTAATAAGGTCTGGTGCGCAAAACGAGTTGCGATTTACACAATTGTTTTTCTTAGCTAAGATTCGATCACCATGCACGCCTCCCTGCAATCAGATTGTATGATTATTGAACTTTAAAAGAAATCTGGTATATCATCTCAAGATCATTGAGAGAATAAAAGAGTGATGCATACCTAATGCACACCTCTAATATATCACCAATTTGAGAAGATTGAAGCGTGAATGCTCAATCATCCGTGTGGGTCTGAAATTCTCAACCCCAAAGCCTACTATTCTCGTCATGTATAAAAGCACTGAACTTAAAATAAGGAATATATAAAGATGGGACATGAACTAAATGAACGGAGGCTTGTCCCCAAAAGCCTTTACTAAAATCTGCAACTGGCATTTTTTTATTTCATTTGTCTTCACTAACAAGGAGTATCTGTTTGGTTGAAAAAGTAGTGCCTTGATTGGAATCCATGGCCTCCAATGGAATTATCATAGAAGAATAATAGACATGCTTGCACGCAAGTACTTTCTAACAAAAATGGAGTTACCAATAATGTGTAGAATTGTCTACAACTTATTTATAGTAAATGGGTAATATATTTAAAGATTTCTTGTATTTAGGTAGTAGGTTGCTTGGTAGATTCAAATTTATACTTTAAGTGTTGCAATTTAATTGGTTGAGTATAATTAGTGGTGATGATGATATGTTCATTGATTATATCATTCATCAAATTTGAATATTTGAAGACATGAGCAAACTAGGTTCAACCTAGAAAAGACCTTGATAGACTAGATCTGGCTACTTGTAACAGTTCATGTAAAAGATGTCTTTTGATAAATGTATTTTGATGTGTGTGTATGTGCCCGCGCACACACACACTCACGCATAATTAAAAGGGAGCATGCTCAAATGTATGTATTAATAGATCACTTCCCTTTTCATGAATTGTACAATTAGGAAGGAAGAATACCCCCAATAGGCTTAAGAGGTGGCTCAAGCACTAACTGGGGAAAATGGTTCCTTCACAAAAATATGTAATGGATGAAATGAGAATGATAAGATATAGTAATGTAAATGATTAGCTAGGAAACTCACTAAAAATTTGGTATAAACAAATTGTAATAGATAGACAATGAGCTGAAACTCGTGGAAACAAAAATTGGAAGGTAGAACTTGTTAACCAATTGATGGTAATGATGATGAAGACCAAGTTCAGAAGAATACAAGCAAGTAGAATGGTTAGATCAGTTGTTATTTTGTCATTATTGTCAAGCAATTGATTTCTAGTTTATATTAAGTTGCCATAACATTCAGAGAGGAACTTAATTGGGCAGATAATAAAGATCAGATAATAGTAAGGTACTATTGGTATAATTGGTTTTACTTAACATTTGATGTTTTTAAGCCGGTAAAGCAGAGAGAAAAGGGAACATGCCTAGTTACCAAGCAGTGAGAAGTTTGTTGGTAATGAGAAGTGTTAGTCAGTCAAGCAAAGCAAAGACAGTCACCGAGCGAAGTTGACAACCGAGCAAGGTTAGTTACTGAGCAAGGTTGGTAACCAAGCGAAGTCAAGCACTGAGTGAAGATAGTCACCGAGTCACTAAGCATGAAAAAAAGTTTTAACATAGATTAAATTCAAAGAGAAGAATGAATTTAATGTGAAGGCACAAAGATCAAGAAGATGCTAAGGATGAAGACGAAGTTTGTTAGAGAGATCTACGGTCATGAAAAATCAAGTTGAAGATCTAAGATGGAGATTAAGTCCCAAAAGTAAAGTTGTGAGTTCCAAGAAAAGTGCAAGTCATGAGGCAAAGGTTAACAGTTTAACTGAGTTGCGGCTACATTGAATCAATTCATAAGATATGATCTAACAGCTGAGCACAATTGAAGGGAAACCTAATCAATAAGATTAAGAGGCAAAACAAGGCCTATAAATTGATGAGTATGTATGTTTATACATATATGTTGGCGAATTGAATAGTTGAAGATCTACCGAGAAGAGTCGTGAAAGAGGTCTAGAACCAGTCCAGAGAAGACACTAATGAGTTGTTGATGCGATTAAATTCAAAGAGTGCACAAAGGATCTAATCCAGAAAAATATAGTTGCACAATCATAGATCAAATTAGTACACAGTTTCTTACTAATATTTATAACAAAAACTCTCATAACCGAGTGGACCTAATAAGTCTTTTTGTAAATCCTTGAGAAAGGTAACATTCTAAGATGAATGTTTAAGCCCTCTGACAAGGACACTCCTAATAGGGTGAAGATCTTGACAGATCTAAGGTAAATCCCCTAAAAGGGTCACATCTAACAAATGTGCATTGTAATCCTCAACCGGATTGGGTCTTAACCGAGTATACTTCAGAAGAGTATTTTTTTGTGGGTGACAATTTCCATAGAGGTTTTTTCCAGTTTGGGTTTCCTCATTAAATCTCGTGTTACATGTTATGATTGATAACTATGAATGTTATTTTCTTATGTTATATGTTTTTTAGCAAGTTTGTGAAGTGTTTACAAGTTTTGATTGCTGTTGTTATTTGATTTATCGAGTTAAATCAAAGGTTTAATTTTAAAGTGTTAAGTTTCAATATTTTCTAATTCACCCCCCCCTTTATAAACCATCATTTAGTAGCATAAATAAACAATTGGTATCAAAGCTAGTGCTACGAGAAGATAAGTGTGAAGGTACTTAAGTTAAGATCCATAGATGTATAAGAGGGAAGCACCAAAGTTAAATAGGAATAAATTTTCTACATGGTAGAACAAGGCTTTATATATATGGTATTGGAGATTATCTACTGAATCATCTTGACGCTGAGTACTCACCTCCACTATTTGGTCCTTTAATACTTGAGAAAATGAGAGAAAGACAAGAACATACACAAGTGATGATTGAGATATCTTCTACTCTCACCGACCTAGAGTTCAATGATTTACAAGGTTGTGATACTGCTAAGCAGGTGTGGGATAGGATAACACTAGTTTTTAGTAGAGATCAACATGTTAAAAAAGCTAAGGCCAAAAGATTAAGAGAAAAGTTTGAATCAATGAGATTGAAAGGAGTAAGTTATGTTGCAACATACACCACAAGACTAAAGTAGATTTCTATTTCTATTAGAGGTGTTGGTGAAACCATTGAATAATAAGATGTTACAAGAGAAATTATTAGAACACTACTACCTATCTATGTCATCCAAGCGTCTGTTATTCAATAGTTGATATCCATTCCACAGATGGTTTTTACTTTGGATGCTACAATAGGTAAGCTAACTGCTTTTGAGTTGAATGATTTTATAATAGTTTTCCTGCTACTTCTAAGATTGAATCTACATTCAAATCATCTTTGACTCTTAGAAAGTCTAGAGATTCTAGATCTAGTGATGGCTATGCAAGTAGTGCTAGTGAAAGATTTCATAGTCATAAGAGTGAAATTGAAGAACTATATGCTAAAGATGAAAAGAATGAAGATTAGTTTGAAGCATTATTGGCTAGGAGGCTACCGAGAGGTAAAGGAAAGTACAATGGTAAGATACAAGTTTGAAATGCCTTGCATGCAATAAGATTGGTAACATAGCTTCTAATTGTCCTGACAATAATGAGAAGAAAGATAACAAAGATAATAACAAGAGTGAATAAATTTAGAAGATTCGGAGACTTTAAGAACAAAGGAAATAAATCATGCTACATTGCTAAAGGAGGATCATCTAATGATGACAAAGATGATGATGAAGAATAAGTTGTCTATGTTTCTATTAAATATGAGTCTGATGAAGAAAGGTATGTCGAAGAAAAAGTGTGTTGAAGAAAAAGCCCTAATCTCACAAGTAAAAATGATATATGGATTATAGAGAGCGGTTTCTCACACCATATGACTGGTGATACTGATAATTTTATTACTTTGAAAGAGAATAATAATGGTAATGTTAGTTTGGTAATGATGCCCAATATCTTGTGAAAGGAAAAGGTTCTATAATTCCGCTGAACAATACTAAATGTGATGATGTGTATTGGGTTGAAGGTCTGAAGTAGAATTTGTAGAGTGTGGCATAGTTGAATAATACAGGTCACCAACTGGAATTTCAAAATAAGAGGTTAAAGTATTTGATCATAATGAAAGTTTGATTGCCACTAGAGGACAATCTAAAGGTAACTTATTCTTCCTTGATACATCCATAAGGAGTTGTATTTTTTTAATATTGAAGATGTATGGCTATGGCACAAAAGGCTATGTCATGTTAACTTTGACAACTTAATCAAAGTGAGTAAGAAAAATAGAGCAAGACGTCTATCAAGTCTAGACAAACCTGAGAATGTAATGTGTAAGGGATTTCAAGTAGGTGAAATGACTAAATAGTGCTTTACAAGAAAATCTTATACTACACAAGGTATTTTGGAGGTAGTACACACTGACCTATGTAGTCTCATGAGAACACAAAGCTACTATGGAGATAGATACTTCATATTTTTTGTTGATGATTAATCTAGAATGATATCAATTATGTTTCTAAAATAAAATATGATACATTTCAAATGTTTAAGTGGTACAAGGCAGAGTTGAAAAAGAGACAGGGAGACAGCTGAAATGTCTGAGATCTGATAGAGGCAGAGAGTTTACATTTGATGAATTTACACTCTTCTGTAATGAAAAAAATATAAAGAGACAATTGTCTACACCGATGACACCACAACAAAATGGTATAGCTGAAAGAAGAAACATATCCATTGTGTATTGTGCTAGAACACTAATGCTTGAGAATGACATTTCTAAAACCTTTAGGAGAGTAGCAGTTAGCACTGTTGCTTATACAATTAGCTGAGTACAACTAAAGAAGAGAACTAACAAGGCACCTTATGAGATCTGGTATGGACACAAACCAAATGTAAGTTTCTTCAGAGTATTTGGATGTAGGTTTTATATTCTTAAAGATGCTAGAGATAGTAAATTTGACTCTAAAGGAGATGAAGGAATATTTTTAGGATACTCTACTAAGAGAAAAGCCTACAAATGTTTAAATAAAAATACTAACAAAATAGTAGAAAGCACAAATGTGAGGATTGATGAATTTGCAGAGAAGAATGATGAAGACAACATGAAGGAACCCAAGGATTATCAAAGATATTTTTATGTCTAAACCGAGGTTCCTGACACCTTATTGAAAGCACAAACCTAGGAAGAAGATGAACAGAGAGAGCTTCCATCGAATGATGCAAATGAAGAGATACCACCGGCTACCGAGCCTGTGTTGGAAAACTATGTAAAGATGCACCACTCACTGAGTAAAATTATTGGAGACAAGATTGTCATCCAGTTCTAACAAGAAGCAAGGTAAGTGAAAACATATGTGCTTAATATCTGAATTTGAAGCGAGAAAAGTAAAAGATGCATTAGTAAGAGAATATTGGATGAAAGCAATGAAGGGAGGGATAGATCAAATTTAGAAGAATAATACATGGAATTTGGTATGGAGACTAAAAGATAAGAATGTAATTGGTACTAAGTGGATTTTTAGAAATAAGTTGAATGAGCATGGTAATGTAATAATAAATAAATAAAGATTATTTTGCAATGGGTATGCACAAGAAGAAGGAATAGACTATTGTGAAAAAATTTCACCTATAGCTAGATTAGGAGTAAGAATTCTACTAGCTTATGTGGCTTATAAGGGATTCAAAGTTTATCAAATTGATGTTAAGTCTGGATTTGTCAACGATATTTTTAAAGAGGAAGTATATATTGAAGAAGCCAAAGGATTTGCTGAGAATACTAACCAAGACATGGTATGCAAATTGCACAAAGCATTGTATGGCTTGAAACAAGCACCCCAAGCATGGTATGGAAGGTTGCATTTATATCTAATCAAAATAGGATTTCAAAAAACTAGTGGCAACAACAATGTGTATCTAAAATATGATAGTACTAACAATTTTTTAAATGCTAAGATATTTGTTGATGACATTATCTTTGGAGGCAATGACACATTGTGCAAATCTTTTGTTGAGGAAATAAGAAAGGAGTTTGAATGTCTATGATTGGAGAGATTAAATTATTTCTTGGACTTCAAATTCAACAGGTAAATGATGGGATCTACATTACACAAGAAAATTACATTAAGGAGATCCTAAAGAACTTTGGTATGGATGACTCAAGACCAGTTGGAACACTGACGGTCACTAGCTACAAGTTATCTAAAGAGGATGGGTTAGAAAAATTAAATGAGACACTACCAATCCGTGATTGTTAAGTTGCAATATGTAATGCACATTAGACTTGATATTGCTCATGCAGTAGGGATCATTGCAAGCTTTTCTTTTGATCTGAAGGAAATACATATGTTTTCAGTGAAGAGAATTATTAGATATCTGAAAGGAACTGACAAGTTTGGCCTACTATATAAGAAAGGAGGAGGCTTTGACTTGAAATTCTACACCGATGTTGATTGGGTTGGAAATATTGATGAAAGGAAGAGTACAAATGGAGGAGCTTTCTTTCTAGGTGAAAGACTAGTTAAATGGACAAGAAAGAAACAAAGTTGTCTATCAAACTCTATTGCCAAAGCTGAGTATATTGTTGCAGCTATGAATTGTGAAAATATTGTGTGGATCAAATAGGTACTAGAAGGTATGCAAGAAGAGATCACTGATCTACTCACTATCTATTGTGACAACACTAGTGCTATAAACATATCAAAGAATCTGGTAATGCACTCAAAGAAAAAACACATGTCTATCAAGTATCATTATTGTTGGTCCACTGAGAGGGGCGTGAATCAAACACAATCAAACTTAAATACTTAAAAACTTAGCTCACTGATTCACTCGGTAGAACTGAATACAGTAATGACCAACTCACCAAATAACTTAACAACTTAAACAACCATACATATCATAATATGCAAATAAATCATCCAAACTCATTTAACACCAAGTTTAATGAGGAAACCCAATATGGGAAAAACCTCTATGGTCATTGTGACCCACAATGAAAAATGTACCCTTTTGAAGTACGCTCAGTTAAGAACTTATCATGTTAAAGATTACAAACACATTTGCTAGATGTGACCATGTTAAGGGATTTACCTCAGTTCTATGAAGATATTAAACTTGTTAGGAGATGTATTGTTAGAATTCTTTAAAAAATCTATTGGAATGTCACCTACTTCTAGGATTTACAAATAGGACTGTTAAATCCACTCGGTTAAGATAATTTTCTCTATTGCAAATGCTAATAAGCAACAATAAAACTTTGATCTATAAATATGGAAACTACCTTTTCTTGGGTCAGATTCTTTATGCTTACATGAATAATGATATCACATACTCCATTTGTCTCTACTCTAGATTGTAGATTCTTCTCTTTCTGCTTCTCTATTCTGCATGGTAACTTTTATTCTTCAACTTCTTCTACTTCTTAATTCAACTCGCCAGCATCTCTTCTTTGTTTAGTTCTCATCCTTTATATAGACAAATTTTTTCCTCTTAATCTCCTTGCTTAGGTTCTCCATATTTTTTGCTCATCCATTCGATCATCTTCTTCACAAATCTCATTTCGGTAAACCATTTAACTTTTACCTCGTAACTTGAACTTTTTCTTGGAACTCTAATAATCAGGTTTAACCGCTTAATCTTTTCATTAGATCTTCTCATTTAATTTTATCTCTCATAGATCTCCTAAAAAACTTCCTTCAATTCTTATCAACATCCAGATCATCATCTTTGTATTAAATTTGATCTTATCACCATTTTCAATCAATATCCTGTATGCAGTAACTTTCTTTGAAACTCGGTAACCAAATTTGTTCACTTCTTGGTGCCTAACTCATTCTTGGTGCTTGGTAACTGAAACCGACCAACACAACTCTATACCAACTAACTCTTTCTATCTTGGTAGAGTAACTCTTTTCAATCATAACTTAACTCTTTGCAATCTTTGACTTAATCAATCAAATGTCCTTACTTGATAAGATCAAATATATAGTAGAAAATAAATATATCCACATTACTTCATCATTGTCTGATGTGTATTTGTCTCCCATTTAATTTCTTCTTCTAATGATATGATAACTCAATATAAATCAAGAATCAATTTCCTGACATCAATGACAAAATAACAACTGATCTAACCATTTCTACAGACATGTATACCTATTATCACTTGGTCTTCATCATCTCCATCAGTTTATTAACAATCTCCCTCTTTGGATTTGATGGAAACACTATAGTATTACTATAGAAATTGATGATGGAAATTCTCAATAATATCAATCTGTCTCATTACTCCCTCTGAGATGATAGTTAAATTGTTTATGATCATCAAACCGTTCTCCCTCTTGGATAAATATTCTGATACTGTAGCATACATTCTGATTCTCCTTGATGAGTAAATTGTAATAACCCTCTAATCCTAATATAAGTTTTGTGTTTTTGAACAAACTAAGATCTTTCGATGTTTTCTTACATCTTAAGTTATTCATGATACTTGTTTGATATATTCCTATAGTTTCTTTGTAATGATTTCATAAACCAGTACCCGAGGATTCTACTATCAGACATACTGTCTAAAGGTATAATTCTTGTATGTATTTATCTCTGTGTATGTATTGAGGAGATTCAAGACCTTTATGAATATAGTTAGGATGTTATATAAGGATATATATATATATAGAAGAGATTATTTATATTTTCTTCTGTTAAGGTTACTTTTGATGAATCTTGTATGTCACATGATGATTTGGGATATGTCTCATGATTATGTTGATTTATTATTAGAATTTGTTAGATACTAACCCAATGCTCAAGATTCTAACCTTCGCTAGGATTATTCTACATGCTTGGTGTGTGTGTAAATATACATGATGTGTTTGCATGATTCAGGATGAAGTTGTAGTTACTCACATAGATGAGGTCCACATGATGTATCGATCCTAGTCATCTGTCTGCAATGTCTTCTTATATGTATATCTATGCACATGTATTTCTTCTCTATGATGTAGGCTTGTAGGTACCAGGCATCGACTTCACTTGGCTTCACAGGTCTGAGCATACCATAAAATCCTTGATGGTTGTTGTTATGGAGATAATACTAAGGCCCTTGCATGAGTCTTCCTTTTTCATTATTCCAATAAGGGAATATTAGGGTTCCTTCTTTGTCAGTCAACCTTTGGATGAAAAACCCAGATACAGCACACCCGGTTGGGCATTGTTGTAATTGGTGCCTTGTGGTAACTTGAATTCATTTTGTTGTGTGATTTGTTTACTCATTTTATTTATTTCTCCTTCATGGTATTATTCTTAGTTAATCTTTCTATGTTGTGTTTCAGAGCTTCATGCTTGGTCAGGAGTTTGACTTGACTTTCC
>MU227981.1:732433-794878 GCA_018584345.1 Thuja plicata | reverse complement strand
AGAGCTTGGTATGAATGACTTCATTCCTATCTAATAAGTATTGGATTCATAAGGACTAGTGAAAATAGTAATCTTTATTTGAAAGAAGATACTGATGCTAACACTTTGATTGCTGAAATATTTGTTGTTGAAATCATATGTGGAGGCAATGATATGCTATGCAAATAATTTTCTGATGAGATGAGAAAATATTTTGAGATGTCTATATTTGGAGAGATCAAGTTCTTTCTTGGTCTACAGATCATTCAACAAAGTGAAGGTATTTTCATTACACAGTCCAAATACATCAAAGAGGTCCTAAAAATATTCAAGATGGAAGATTCCAAACCTGTTGGAACACCGATGGCTACTGGATGCAAATTAACAAAGGAAGAGAAGACAACAGAGGTAAATCAGACTTTATCTATATCAATGATAGGAAAACTCATGTATGTTGTACACACTAGACCAGATATTGCACATGTAGTATGAATTATTGCTAGATTTTTTGCTAACCCGAGGGAATCACATATGACTACTGTGAAATGAATTCTAAGATATTTGAAGAATACAAAGGAATTTAGCTTATGGTATAGAAGAGAAGGCAAATTTGAACTAAAAGTGTTTACCGACACTGATTGGGCTGGAAATCTTGATGACTGGAAGAGCACAATTGGAGGAACATTCTTTATGGGTGACAGACTTGTCACATGGATTAGAAAGAAGCAAGGATGCATCTCACAGTCTACTACAGAAGCAGAATATGTTGCTGCTACTGCAAACTACTCAAATACTACATGGATCAAACAGTTGCTGGAAGGTATGCATATGAAGATCTTAGAACTAGTGATTATCTATTATGATAACACTAGTACAATAAACATTTCCAAGAATCCACTCATGCATACAAAGACTAAATACATTGCAATCAAGTATCATTATTTAAGAGAACAAGTTCAAGAAAAAGAGGTGATACTTGAGTATGTGCAATCTAAAGAACAATTGGCTGATATCTTCACCAAGCCACTACACAAGGATACATTTGAGTACTTGAGAAAGAGACTAGGGGTCAAACCCTTGTCTACCAGTCAGTAAAGAATTGAAGGCTATATCAGCCTATATATTATCACAATATCATTCATGTTGATGCAAGCAAAAAGATGAACTTCAAAGCTACATCTATATATAGAAAGTTATATATCAGAACTGGGCACCAGATCATATTGATGTATTGCTGATGGATAAGGGAAATTCAAGTAATATATTATGGATAGAATAAAATAATTGTTTGACATGAATGTCAGATATTTGTAAAATATTTGTTTGGCATTGTTGTCAAAGGGAGAGAATGTATCCATATTATCACAATAAATTATTATCATCAGTTTAATCCAAACAGGGAGAGGTCATATACATAGGGAGACAATTTGTATGAAGGAATCTTATACAAAGGGAGTGTTGCTGACAAGAGACAAAGACATCAAAGAAGAAGAATAGTCAAAAGAGAGAAATTGACACAAGAAGAGAACACAACACATTAGTACAAAAAACAAAGAAAGCTGCAAGAATCAAATCTAAGCTAACACAGAGCTTATAGCGGTCAAACATTTTTATTAGTTATCAAAACATAGTGTTTGGTAATTTGATGAATCTCAACAATTGTATTTCATATTGTATTAGAAATAGTATAGTGTGATAATATAGTATGTTTCCATCAATGCCAAAGGGAGAGATTAATGACATGTAACAGATTGAATGTTTGATAATGTTAAGTTGAAGATGATACAAGACATTAAATCAGTTAATGGTTTGTATTGTCATTGATGTCAACTTGATATCATCAGTACGGTCATGTACATAATGCCAAAGACTTCATAGAATCAATGGAATAGAGATTATGCTTTCAACAATGCATAAAAGTCAAGTATTCACTAAGTGACAAACAACACTGACGGAGTGCACACCAGCGGTAAAGGCAAAGAAAAAGTCATAGTGATGCCTGACGAGCAGAAGATAGTGTTGCCCGACGAAGAAAAATTGTAGTGATACTAGATGAGTAAAATTCAATGATGCCCGATAGACGGAGATCCCGAAGCTAACTAGAGTCACACCGATGGAACTGGCAGTTGTCACTGAGAACTAACTATAGAATTGACTGATAGAATAGAGAGTTTAGAAAATGAAAAAAATATCTAGCTGGCAGAGCTTAAAGATAGACTTAACTGGTTGTTTTATTTGTTTTATTCAACCAGAGTTAAGTAATTGATTTAAAGAAGATTTGTACAGTTGGCAATAAGATAACTCTGAGATAAATCAAGAGTTATAGCTGTAAATTAGATTGGTGGGATTGTTTCTCACGCCAAGAATCAAGAATCAAGAATCAAGAAATAGGGAATATCATGTCTATATAAGAGACACGAATAATTCATTTCCATAAGAAATCAAATTCACATACACGGGAAGGGGAGTGAATAGAAAGAGGATACTGAAGAGAAACTGATGAAGGATAAATTCATACAGTCCTGATCAATCAAGCTGAAGGAGAGCTAAAGAATTCTGCAACCACTGACGAACAGTGAAGCACAACATCATAGAGAAAAAATTTTGGAGCACAAGGAATTGAATTGATACATTGATCTGAGAGGTATTGTACTTAAATAGATCTAAAAATCTGTAATTCAATTTGCATTAGAAATAGGTCATAATGTTTCAATTTAACCATTGAAGCATCAAGTCTCTTAACAGAGCAGGACTTAACCATCTTCTATATATTGAGGTACATCCGAAGGAGTGCCAAAAAAGTTGACTCGTGAAAGTAGCATTGAAATTGCATAAATCCTATTGACAGCCTAAGAAGAAGGTTGATTCAAGGGTGGTAGCAAGATTTTCCTAAAGCCTATTGACAATCTAAGAAGGAGGCTGATTCAAGGATGGTAGAAAAATAGATGCCAGATACTAAGTGACAAACTCTATGTATAAAATCCTCTAACAAGGTAAAAATTAATAGTGTGTTTGTAACCTTTAACAGGGTTGGCTCCTAACAGGGCTCACTTCAGAAGAGTGAAAATTTGGGGTACTGGTCCCAGTGGTTTTTCCCTTAACAGGGTTTCCACATTAAAATCCATGTGTTATGTGTGTATGGTTTATTACTTTATTGTTTTAGATTTCACATATGCATTTCTAGATTGATTGGTATACTTTGCATATTTATTGAGTAACGGTAAATAGTTTTACTACTTATCAGGTATCAAGGAGAATAAGGACAGACAAGGTAAACCGATAGATTGTTAATTATTATAAGTATATCATGGCATGCATCTTTTAGGGACTTAATAATCTAAGGTGTATTGATTGGTGGTTAAATTTTAAAGGATAATTTTTGAGGCCACTGATTCACCCCCCCCTCTCAGTTATTACTAATAATTGGTATCAGAGCTTATGGAATCCCCTTCATTTTCAGCTTGCTAACTGCCTCCTCTGACACATTTTCAGTAGACCCTAAGTCTATGATGATTTTACATACTTTACCCATTATTTTGCATTTCACTCTAAATAGAGATCTTCTTTGGCTTGGTTATTCTTTCACTGGTTCTTTAATCAGTGCTCTCCTTATCATCATATTTTCTCCCTCTTCTGACTCTAAGGGTACTTCACGGTGTTTTTTACCACCACTAGATTCTTCTTGAACAAAATTGACTCTCTTATCACTCCCTTGGGAAGTAGAGCCTTTCTCTGGAAACCTATAGGCAGGGTGTCCCATTTGGTTACAATGATAACACTTCATTGTTGAAAAGTAGGAAGCCCTTCCTTGGCTTCCTCTCTAGTTACTATTAGAGCATCTTCCCCTATTGAAGCCTCCTCTTTTTGAACTTTCCTCTTGATGTTCATTCAGTTTAGTCTCTCCTTGAGTCTTTGGTTTAGAACTTCTACCACCATATCCACTTCTTTGGCCTCTGCCATCTCTTCATCTTCCCCTACCTCTCATATTTCTTGATTCTTGTTTCTTTTTCAACTTCTCTTCCATCTTAACTACAATTTGGTGACATCTTTGAACTGTGGTAGGAGTTAGTAGACTCAATTCATCTTGAATAGTCCACCTTAAACCATTGAGGTATCTAGATACCTTCACACTTTCATGTTATGAAACTCTTGACCTCATGCACAACCTCTGAAACTCCTTAGTGTAAGAGTTGAACTCCACTTTTTTGCCATAAACTTTGTCTTTTCTTATGCAACTGAATTTCATAGTCTTCTAGAACATACGCCTCTCCGATTTTAGCTACCATACCTTTCCAAGTGTTTATGGGTTTCTTTCCTTCTTTCTCCCTCTCATCTTGGATGAATTTCCACCAAGTGAGTGTAGACCCTCTAAGTCTTGCCTTTGTCACTTTTACCTTTTGGGCTTCTATTATCCCATCACACTCAAAATGGTTTTCAAGTCCTTCAATCCAATCTATGGCTACCTCTGGTTCCATTTTCCCACTAAAGATTTGGATTCCATCTAATGCCTTTCCACTTAAGTCTTTTAAGGATTTCAAGAAGGGTTCTTCGGTAAGGATAGGGTCTGGTTCAGGAACCTCATCATCTCTGGCTATCTCTTTACTCTTGCCTTCAACTTTGTCCTTTAATTTCTTAGTCCTCTCTTCCACTTGATGCAATTTATGCTCTAATTAGACCAATCTATCTCTGAGAAACTTATTCTCTTCTTCTTGCTCATCCACATTCTTTGAAAGTTATACATTTTTCACCATTGTAGTCTCTCCTACTGACTCTTCAGGTTGAAACATTCACCACAAGACTAATCTTTCTTTCTTTGATACCAATCTGATAGAAACTCCCAAGTGTGGTTGCATAAACTACTAGGAATCTAACTGTTCCTAGTTTTCCAAGGACCCTATTCCTTCTCCTAGGATATTTCAAGTCCTCACTTAGCTATTCTATGACCTCTTCAATACCACTCCAAGATTTGGTAACCAATTTTCTTCACTAGGGGGTAACTATCATTAAATTTCACTTCACTTCTTTGCTCTTTCTTGGAAGACTCCAAGTGCATTTTGGTCTCCTTTCCTTAAAAATTGTTTGCAGGGGGTATAATCCATACTTGGAAAACATCTTGAGCTTCACTTTATCCCATTAGGATATGGTATCAAGACTTTCCCAAATGATTTCAAGACTCTTAGTGAATTTAGTCTTTTAGGCCTAATAATCCTTCTAGCCTTAATTGACTAGTTTTTCCCACTTCATTCAAAATATTCCAAAAAAACCCCAAAAACAAAGTTGATATTATGATACCCTTTTCCAAGACATGGGATATTTTGTAGGTCTTAGGGTTCCAAGGTCTCCATACAGTGGATTCTTTGAATTAAGGGAAAATAGGGCTAATTGGGATATTTTGGTTCAGTCTAGTGACTTCTACTTGAAAATGTACTCAAATGGATTGGGCAAGGCTTAATCTTTGAGGTTTCTATATAATCTCAATTATTGCAAAACCATGCTTGGTTTCATTCTTCAGATCATACCCATGCATTCAAACACCATTAGATCACTGGCAAACACCTAACTAGATCGTCTGGACTCGCCAAGGGCTTGCCATTAAAATTAGTTAAACTACTTCTCTGAGCTCCTCCCTCCATATTTACACTATAAATGGGCTTCCATACCATATACCTCAAGTCTATGATGAAATACATGGTGGAGATCTATGGGGGAGCCATTTTTCACAAAACTGCTCTGTCAACACTATCAAACTGATAAACAAGAAATGAATTTACAAGACTACTCTAATGAACACCTAGAAACTTAAAAACAAAACAAAATGTACTATATCTATCCTACCTATAATAATCCAACTCAATATTAGTCTTTTAATCCATTCAAGAAACTAACTATCAAAAGAAGGCGACTATGAACAAAAACAACAAACAAAGCAACTTCTTTCAAATTCAAAATATTCTCCACATCAGCTAACCTCGAGAAATGGGCCTCCTTGTGGAATTTTATGATTTTCCCATGTTTTTATTTGGTTACAATAAATTCCCATCCTCAAAGATCGAAGGGAATAATTTCTTGTCAATGTTGTCATGCAACTTTGCAAAGTTGCAAATGTTGTCATGACAATATTTTGACAACTTTTACAATTTTTCCTAACACATAATTTTATGACCTCTAACCTATACCAAATTATTTAGAAACATCATAGAGGCTGTTTTAGGCTCAACTCCAATATTTCCTAAGCCTTAAAGGCTTCTAGACCCAAATTTCCACTTTTAGGCTTACTAAAGCACTAAACACTATTAAAGAAAAAACAACTAGAGTGGATTGATCCTAGTCAAATTCACCTAGGTACAAACTCACAAGACCTCCTAAGGTTCAAGAAAATACACCTAACTTGGCTAGGGTCAGTACAAGCCAAAACCAAAATAGAAACTAGGATTTAGCCTAGGTGCTCATGCACCATTATTGTCTCCAAAATAATATCATCAATAAAAAATTTAGAAATCAAAACCTTGTTGTCACTATCACACTTTAATTAAACATTATTGTTATCATGTGTTCCTTGAAATCCAATTTTGATTGGATAAGAGTGAAATTTATCATACCATGCTCAGGGTGCTTGCTTCAAACCATAAAGAGATTTGTATAATTTACATACCTTGTTCTTATTTGTGCTCTCAATGAATCCTTCAAGTTGCTCAATGTAAACTTCTTCTTCTGGTATCTCATTTATAAATGCAGACTCGACATCCATTTGATTAACTTTGAATCCTTTGTAATCTTCATAAGATATAATTATTCTAACTCCTTCCAATCTAGCAATAGGTGCAAAATTCTATGCATAATCAATACCTTCTTCTTGTGCATAACCTTTGCAAACAAATCTAGCTTTGTTTCTGATAACTTATCCATTCTCATTCAGCTTGTTTCTGAAAATCCATTTAGTGCCAATAATATTTTTATCCTTTGGCCTAGGTACTAAAGTCCATGTATTGTTCATTTCAATCTGATCAAACTCTTCTTTCATTTCTTTCTTTCAATCTTCATTGTCTAGTGCATCTTTAACTCTCTTTGGCTCAAATGTAGATATCAAACATGTGTTGTCTCTTACCTTGATTCTTTTCATCACTCCAACATCTTTATTTCCAATAATATTACTCAGGAAGTGGTGCCTCCTCACATATTTTGCTAAAATAGGCTTGGTAGGTCTCGGTGCTTCATCCTCATCATTTGGTTGTAGAGTAATCTATTCAACTTCCTCCTTGATAGGTGCTCTTAATAGGGTGTCGGGAACATCAGGTTGTACATATACAAACTTAACGTAATCTTTAGGTTCCTTTTTTTCTTTCTTCATCATTCTTTTCTACAAACTCATCGATTCTCACATTTGCACTTTCCACCATTTTGTTAGTAACTTTATTAAAACACTTATAGGATTTACTCCTTGTAGAATATCCTAATAATATCCCTTCATCCCCTTTAGAATCAAACTTTGCTTCTCTAGAATATTTCAAGATATAACATCTACTTCAAAAAAATGAAATAACTCACATTAGGTTTGTGTTCATACCATATTTCATAAGGTGTTATGTTGGTACCTTTCTTCATTTGTACTCAATTCAATGTGTAAGCAACATAACTGACTGCTTCTCTCCAAACATTTTGTGAAATACCTTTCTCAATCATCAGTGTCCTTACATAATCAACAATAGATCTATTTCTTCTCTCAGCAATACCATTCTTTGGTGGTGTCATCGGTGCTAAAATCTGCCTCTTAATTCCATTTTCATAACAAAACAATGTAAACTCACCTCCTCTATCAGATCTTAGACATTTCAGTTGTCTTCATGTTTCTTTCTGAACTCTTTCCTTGTACCACTTAAACATTTGAAATGCATCATATTTTTCTTTTAAAAACATTACAAACATCATTCTAGAATAATAATCCCCAAATAAAATAAAATATATGTCTCCATGGTAATTTTGAGATTTCATGGGTCCACATAAATCAGTATGCACTAAATCCAAAATTCCTTGTGTAACATAAGTCTTGCTTGAAAAAATAGATTTAGTCATTTTACTCATTTCACATTCTCTGCACATAACATTATCAGGTTTCTCTAATCTCTGTAATCCTCGGACTCTATTCTTTTTACGAGCACTTTGATCAAGTTGTCAAAATTAACATGACAAAGCCTTTTGTGTCATAACCAAACATCTTTAACTTTAGAAAATAGGAAACTCTTCATAGAAGTATCAAGATAAACTAAATTACCTTTATATTTTTCACCAATAGCAATCAGACTCTCATTTTTATCAAAAACTTTCACCTTTCCATGTTTAAATTCTAGTAGGTGACCTATGTTATTTAACTATGCAATACACAAAATATTATACTCTAAACCTTCAACCCAATAAACATCATCACATCTTGTGTTATTTAGTAGAATTATAGAACTTTTCCTTTCATAGGGTATGGAACATCATTACCAAATCTAATAAATCCTCCATCATGCTTCTCCAAGGAAATAAACTTAAGTGTGTCACAAATCATGTGATGTGAACAACCACTATCTATAATCCATGTTTCATTCTTACTTACTTGTGGTATTAGGGCTCTTGGTTCTTCTTTGTTTTCTCCATCAAAATTGTCTTTAATAGCAACATACACAACTTCTTCACCATCATTGTCATCTGAATCATCATCACTTAGTCCTTCATTAGCAATATGACAAGAATCCGTTGAATCACTTGAATCACTTGAATCCGTTCTATCTTTTTTCCTTATCTCTATTATATTTCTTCTCCTTGTTATCTTTCTCAGTGCAGTTAGTTGTAATATGACCAATCTTGTTATAGTTAAAATATTTCAAGGGTAACTTACCATAGTATCTTCCTTTGCCTCTTTCTAGCCTTCTAGCCAACAAATCTTCAAACTCTCTCTCGTTCTCTTCATCTTCAGCAAATAATTCTTCCAAACCACTCTAATAGCTATAAAATCTCTCACTAGCACTGCTCACATATCCATCACTAGGTCTAGAGTTCTTAGAACTTCCAATATTCAAAGATGACTTAAATTTAGAATCAATAGTAGATGTAGTAGGATGACTATTATCAAAATCATTAATCTCAAATGCAACCGGCTTACCAATAATAGCGTTAAGTGAAATATTTATCTGAGGAATGGATCTCAACTCTTGTATAGCAGATACTTGAATAGCATAACTCAAAAGCAGGGTTCTTAATATTTTTCTTGTTACATCTTCTTCTATTATGGATCCACCAGCTCCTCTGACAGAATTAACAATATCCTTCAGTCTAGTGTTGTATTGTATTATGTTTTCTCCTTCTGTCATTCTCATTGAATCAAATTTACCTCTTAGACTTTCTTCTTTTCCTTTTGAACATGCTTATCTCCACCATAGGTCAAAATAAGCTTATCCCACATTTTTTTTGAAGTATTACATCCATCAACTTCATCCTATTCCTGTTCGGTAAGTGTAGAAGCAATCTCAATCATGACTTGCGTGTGTTCTTTCTTATGTCTTTGCTCACTAATTGTCAAAGGTATGGTAATAGGTGCAAAATATTAATTATCAAGAAAATGAAGTCCATATTCTCCTCCTATACCTGACACATGAAATCTCATTCTTCTTTTCCATGTACAGAAATGTTCCCTATTCAACTTTGGTGTTTCCCTCTTATATATCTTTAGATCTTGACTCAAGTCCTTTTAAACTTAACACTTCAGAGAACCAATGCTATGATACCAATTTTTGGTCTACTGAGAGGGGGGGGGGGGGGGAANTCTACTGAGAGGGGGGGGGGGGGTGAATCAGACAAAATCAAACTTAAATGCTTAAAAACTTAGCTCACTGACTCACTTGGTAGAACCGAATACAGTAATGACCGAGTCATCAAATAACTTAATAACTTAAACAACCTCATAATATGCAAATCAATCATTCAAACTCTGTTAACATTAGATTTAACGAGGAAACCCACTATGGGAAAAACCTGTGTGGGAATTGTGACCCTCAATAAAAATATACCCTTCTTAAGTATGCTCGATTAACAACTTATCTTGTTAAATATTACAAACACATTTTCTAGATGTGACCCTATTAAGGGATTTACCTTAGATCTGTTAAGATCTTCACCCTGTTATGAGTGGCCTTGTTAGAGTTCTTTCAACACTCTTTTGGAATGTCACCTACTTCTAGGATTTACAAATATGACTATTAAATCCACTCGGTTAAGAAATTTTTCTCTGTTACAAATGCTAATAAGGAATAGTAAAACTTTGATCTATAAATATAGAAACTACCTTTTCTTGGGTCAGATCCTTTATGCTCACATGAATACCGGTATCACATACTCCATTTTTCTCTTCTCTAGACTGTAGATTCTTCACTTTCTACTTGTTTGTTTTTCTGGGTAACTTATGTTCTTCAACTTCTTAGATACTTCTTAAATCAACTTTCTGTCAGCTTTTATCTGTTTAGTTCTCATCCTTTATATAGACAAAATTTTGACTCTTAATCTCCTTGCTTAGGTTTTCCATATTTTGTGCTCATTCGTTCGATCATCTTCTTCACAAATCTAAACTTGGTAAACCATTTAACTTTTACCTTGTAACTTAAACTTTTTCTTGGAACTCTAATAATCAGGGTTAACCGCTTAATCTTTGACTTAGATCTTCCTATTGAATTTTCTCACTCATAGATCTCCTAACAAACTTCCTTTAATTCTTATCAACATCCAAATCATCAACTTCGTATTAAATTTTGTCTTATCATCATTTTCAATCAATATCTTGTACTCAGTAACTTGCTTTGGAACTCAGTAACTAACTTCGTTCACTGCTCGGTCCCTAACTCATTCTTGGTGCTCAGTAACTGAAATCGACTAACAAAACTCTACACTAACTAACTCTGTCTAGCTCGGTAGAGTAACGCTTTTCAATCATAACTTAACTCTTTTCAATCTATGACTTAATCAATCAAATGTATTGACTTAATAATATCAAATATATAATAGCAAACAACTATATCAACATTACTTCATCATTGTCTGATCTGTATTTATCACCCATTTAAATTCTCCTTCTTATGATATGAGAACTCAATATAAATAAGTAATCAATTTTTTGACATCAATGAAAAAATAACAACTTATCTAACCATTTCTAAAAACATGTATACCTATTATCACTCGATCTTGATCATCTCCATCAGTTGATTAAAAATTATTTGAGAGAACAAGTACAAGACAAGCATATAATGTTCCAGAATATGTGAATTAAAAAGAATAGCTTGCTGACATATTCACCAAACCACTACCAAAGGATTATTTGAGTACTCAGAGGTAAATTACGGGTCCTAACCCTATCCAACATTCATTAATGCAAGATGCATTTTGCATCATTTTCTAGGACATATTAGAATATCTAAATTTTGATTTGATGCTATTGATCACACTTTAGGTGATTCCTAAAGTTGTGAAATGATTTTATGTATGCAAAGAGAAGTCAATACATGCAAGGTATGATTCACTACCTAAATAATATTTTAGGAGTATGGATCTTTGGCATTGTTTTCAAAGAGAAAGAAGTACGTCATTGATGAATACACAACTAAAGGAGACTACATATAAGAGGGAGAATGTGATTAAAGGAAAAGAGGAAAAATAAGCTAACAGGGAGAAAAGATAGTATAAAGAGATCAGAGTATACCATCATCAATTGATAGTTTTGTCATCAATTCCAAAGAGGGAGATTTCTAACCAACTAATGGTAATGATTATAAAGACCGAGTTTAGAAGAATACAAGAAAGTAGAATGGTTAGATCAGTTGTTATTTTGTCATTGATGTCAAGAATTTGATTTCTCATTTATATTAATTTACCATAACATTCAGAGAGGAACTTAATTGTGAAAATAATAAAGATAGAACAATGATATGGTACTATTGGTATAATTGGTTTTACTTAACATTTGATGTTGTTAAGTTGGTAAATCAGAGAGGTCAAGTCAATAAAGGGAACATGCCTATTTACTGAGTAGTGAGAGGTCTGTTGGTAATGAGAAGTGTTAGTTGGTCGAGAAAAGTAAATACAGTCACCAAGAGAAGGTTACAACTAAGAAAGGTTAGTTAATAAGAAATGTTGGTAACCGAGAGAAGTCAAACACTGAGTGATTATAGTTATCGAGTCGCCGATCATAGAACAAAGTTTGAGCAGAGATTGAATGCAAAGAGTAGAATGAATTTTATGCGAAGGCATGGATATCAAGACAATGCTAAGGACAAAAAAAAAGTTTTTTATAGAGATCTATGGCCATGAAAAATCAAGTTGAAGATCTGAGATGGATATTAAGTATCAAAAGTAAAGTTGCGAGTTCCAAGAAAAGTACAAGTCACGAGGCAAAGGTTAACTATTTAACTGAGTTGCAGATACATTGAATCAATACACAAGAAATGATTTGACGGCTGAGCACTATTGAAGGGAAACCTAATCAATAAGATTAAGAGGCAAAACAAGGCCTATATATTTATGAGTCTATATGTTTATACAAAGATGTTGGTGAATTAAATAGTTGAAGAGCTACCGAGCAGAGTAGTTAAAGAGGTGTAGAAGTAGTCTAGAGAAGAGACTGATGAGTTGTTGATGCCAGAAGTTTAAGAGAGCGCACAAGGGATTTGATCAAGAAAAAGATAGTTGCAAAATCATAGATCAAATCAGTACACTATATCATACAAATATTTGTAACAGAAAATATCTTAAACAAGTGGACGTAATAAGTCTTTTTGTAAATCCTTGAGAAAGGTAACATTCTAGGATGAATGTTTAAGCCCTCTGACCAAGTCACTCCTAACAGGGTTAAGGTCTTAATAGATCTAAGGCAAATCCTCTAACATGGTCATATCTAACAAATGTGCATTGTAATCTTTAACAAGATTGGCTCTTAACCAAGCATACTTTAGAAGAGTATTTCTTTTTGTGGGTGACAATTCACACGAAGGTTTTTCTCAAATTAGGTTTCCTCATTAAATATGGTTTTACATGTGATGCTTGATAATTATGAATTTTATTTTCTTATGTTATATTTTTTTTTATCAATTTTGTGAAGTGTTTACAAGTTTTGGTTTCTTTTGTTATTAGAGTTACCGAGTTGAATCAGAGGTTCAATTTTAAAGTGTTACATTTCAATATTTTCTGATTCACCCCCCCACCTCTTAGTAAACCATCATTTAGTAGGGTAAACCAATAGAAATGACACGTGACTGAAATTTGAGCTAAGAATTACAGGAGCATGATGGAAATTACAATATGTTCCTAGAACATGACGGCAATGGTGATATATTCCTGATGTTTTTAGCTTAATTTTTCACAGGGTGTCCAACAGTGTATGTTCTTTCCAGATCTAATCTGACAACTCTGTAACCTATTCCTAAACACATAAAAATAGGGAAAAAGGTTAACTAAAACTTTTGCCTTTGTCAAACCCCTATTTTAGATTCAACCTTTGAAATGAAATTAAATTTCATTAGGGACTGTAAATAAAAATGTACACAATAGATTCACCTTGCATAAACACTCATGGAGAGATGTAGAAATCTCTCATACCCGTGAAGATTCTTGAATGTGCTTGAGATCCAAAGAGTTGAATTTTCAATGAGATGTGGAATCAAGGATGCCTTTGCAAATTCATAGATCTATGAATACCACTCCTAGATCTTGAATGTAGATATGCTTGATAACACTTGCTAAGAAGGAGAGAGAAGATGGATAGAAGGATGGGTCTTATTAATTGATTCAAAATTCTTCTACATGGCCATCATGGGAGGGAAACTTACATCAATTGATGAAGATTTATTTTTACATTAATGATCTTGAAGAATTGGATACTTGGAGATATTCACCTTGGGCACTTGCCTTCAAATCTTAAATCCAATTTCTCTATCTTACTTGAAAACTTGATAGCTTCATTGCCAAAAATGATTACAGATGATTGTGATATCCAAAATAAGGAGAGATAATGGGTTATTTTACAAAATCTATCATTTTTACATTTAAATTTGATCTAGGCCAACCACAGAAAGAAACCCACAAACAAAACCCTGGCATCAAGCCCTGGGTTAAATTTGGGCCTCAAAACCCCGAGACATGTTTTCATTGGAACATGTTACCATTGTAAACATATACTTGGAGAAAATGAGGTCAAATTTAAATTGGGGCTCGGGGAGAGTGAAAAGGAGCGAGAAACATAGAATCATCTTCCTAGGATCAACTAGAATGGACATTCAAACCTTTAAATCACCAAAATGGGTCTAATAGATACTAATAAAGAAACCATTCATGGATGCTAACTTTTTAGGATGGTACAAGGTTAGCCCTCACTTTAGCGAGAGTATGAGACAAGATCATGCTCATGGTTAAGGTAGAATAATGGATAAGAATAATCTTATCAACATTAAGGAGACAAAGAAACATCAAGCCCCCAAGTTACTCAATTCATCATCAAATACAAAACCAAGATAAAAGAGGCATCACTTGAGAGAGAGATGACCACTAGTCAAGTAAGATATTTACTTACTATGGATAATACAAAGGGAAAGTTGTACAAAAGATGATATTGAATATCTTGCAAGCTATATTATTATAGTCAGCCCATCTAAGAGGATCAGTCTTAAGGAAAGTGTTCTCTCCATTAAGGGGTTTTACAAAGCTGGTGACCAGGCGTAAGGAAAACATTGTCTCCATAGGGATCAAAAGAAAGGAAAATTAGTCCTTAAAGAAATAATTATCTCCATTAAGGGTTCTAACACAAGGAGGATCAGCCCTTAAGGAAATTATTGTTTCCATTAATGGATTTAAGAAAAGGATAAGCATAAAGAAATCATTTTCTCCTTGTCCATCTACAAGAGAGGTTGCATTGAATCATTAAGTTATATGTGTGCAAAATGTGAAGCAAAGAGTGGAGTGTATGTCCCTATGTTAAAGTTATTGCAAACCCCTTAACAAGAGAAATGACTAAATAATGGAGCATGCATGCACCCACAAGAAACATTTATACTATGAGATTCCCCTAAGAAAGGAAAAATCAAGGAAAATAAACACATGACAAAAGAGAGCACATAAGGGATCTACTAACTCATGCGTCGGTGTGCTCATATGATAATACATGAGATATTATATCAAAATGAAATGGAATCACTCCCCAAAGGTAGAAGAACTGCAAGAACAATGGAAAAATATCACATAAGAGTTAAAAACAAGATTCTTTTTGGGTTAGCATTATGGAGACCAAAAAGAATAGGTAGATATCATTTTGCATCATCCTTAATCAAACAACACAAAGGCACATTTATGAATAGTGGCACATGCACAACATAAAATGTAATAACATATAGAAGAAGTGAGATACAAATAGAGGAATGTTACGATAGATTGATTCCTTTATCACTTTGTGTCAACAAAGAAACAATGGTGGTTTAAAGAAATATAAACAAAATATATATCAAGTAGCACATCACAGGGGAAGTACATCATGACAAACAAGAAAACACATAAAATCCACCACACAAGAGGAGCTAATAAAGAATATTGTCTACCCACCCATATCTATTTGTAGTGTTTAGGGAAGGTGAGAAACATTCAAGAGAAGGAACGTCAATAATAGTATATGAGACAATACCAAGTTCTGAACTAGGACCATGCTGTAAAGATGGGTCACTTTGCTCATCGCTAGGACTAAGAGATAATTGTTGTAAAAATATAGCTAGTAAATCATGATTAATATTAATAATCTCATACATACCATCAGAGCCAATAACATGAATATCATCATTAGTTTCATTAGGAATATCAAAACCATCATCATCAAGAGTACCTTCTTCATCCAAATTGATTAAAATAGAATCCAAGATACAAATAGAATTATAATGTTTTTTTCAATTTTTTGTTTTTTTAAAAAGTTAAATTCCTCCTTTGGTTAAAGCATGGGCTAGTCAAAGGGAATCAAAGCCTCACTAGGTGTTTTGGGTAAAGAAAGGTTTGGGGAAGAACATTGATGAGCTCTAGCATTATGTTTATAGCAATGATCACGAGCACAATAGTTATATTTGGTTTTTATTGAAATTTTTTTTAGTTCAGAATAAATCAGCATTGGGTCCTTTTTCTTCTTTAGGAGGAAGAACGGAAGGAAACACACAAGCTTTGGACGTAGAATTTGAAAAATGTTTATAATATATAGGAGGTAGAACTAAAGCATATATAGGAGGTGTAGGGGTTGTGGGAAGAAGTCCAAGTCTAGGGAAAGGAGATGGAACATCCTTAGGTTTTCTAAACTGACAACTCTTTTTGATTTTGTAGTTTTGATATGATTGAAAGAGATTATCTCTATAGGATTGAGTGGTTTGAGGCATATAAGGCCAAAATAGATCAAGGTCAACAAACTCTTGAGGTGCTAAGGCTAATAGAAACTATGGTTAACAATCATAATTTGTCGATTGCGAGGAAATTTCAAACACTTGTGGATAGAAGAGGCTATGAATTTAATGGAAGTAAGACAAGGAATACTAATTTTGAATTAAAAATGAGCATAATAGGATGAAGACAAAGGTAATATATAAAATTTTACCACCAACTTCAGCAAGAAATGATATAGATCCATAGGTAGGATAAATGAAACCATTGCAATTTTGGATTATAACATCAGATTTATCATATAAATCACATTTCAAATGTCTATTGTAAAAGATGTTATTCAATTATAATATTTACCATGTAGGTAGGGTCAATAAGGGAATTGTGAGAATAAAGATCATTAACTTTTGCAACAATGTAAAGAGGACCATCAGGTCCCTTAATTGTTTCACTAGAGTCAAAGGTAATGAAAAGATCAGGCTCGGGTTTAGGTTTTGGTTTAGTTTGATCAGTGTGGTTGACAAAATTGGTGGCTTCATTATACTTATCATCATATTTAATAACATAGATGGAAGAAGGTGAATATTGGGTAGACTTAACATGGTTAGTTGAATGATATAGAAATGGGTTGGTATAACTTTGCAAGTTTTGGTTGGGAGCTTCTATGGATTTTTTTGCTTTGATCATTATCACCCTCAACAGATGTGATATTAGAATCAATGAGGTCTTTAATAATGGATTTCAAATGGAAAGACTTTTTAGTATCATGACTAGGTTGACAATGGTATTGACAAAAAGATTTATGATCAAAGGATTTGGGCAAAGGTTTGGATTTTTCAATTAGTTTAATAGGAGGAAGAGTTAAAACTTTATCATCAATCAACTTAAATATCACATTATGCAAAGATTCATAAAATTGACTAAAATTAAGAGAATTTCTAAAAACATATGACAAAGGAGCTACCCCTTTGGATGTTTTTGTCACTTGCTCATCAACATTGTTGGATGAATTATTGAACTTAATAAAATTATTTCATTTTTTAAATTTTTGAAATATATTAGATGTGGTATCAGTTTTATCAACCAGAGCCATTAGAGTGGTTCTCTCAAACTAACTCACTTGAAGCTGATAATTATGAAGAACTGCACAAAATTGAGTAAAAGAGCTAAATTAAGAAAGAAGAATCTTATCTCTAATGTCATTTTTTGTAAATTAGAAATTAAAATATGTTGTACATCAATATCAGACACAAGCTAAGAAATATGAGAATCAAAATTCTTAAAACTACCAATAAAATCAATCACTTATTTCTTAAATTCATTGTTTACAATGCATTAAATCAGTTAAAGCAATCTTATGACCTATATTTTTTGAAATTATTAAATGAAATAATTAGAAATATTTTGGTAGGATTCAATATAATATGGAGGTAAAGAAAAATACTATTGCAAGGCTTTACCTCAAAAGGTTCTTGTAAACAGTTTAGCGATGAACCTATGATCGTGAGAAAAAAATTACTACACAATGTTTGAAAGATTTTGACATGATTCAAAGGATATCTTTTACCATTATAATTCTCAAGATGAGGAATCTCCATGAATTGTGAAATAAATTCATGAATGATATCCAAGGACAAAAGACTAGCAATGTCACAAGTAGGACTGTTGAACTTTGATTGGGTCATTGAGGTAATTTGTTTTTGTAAGGAAGACACAGTTTGAGCCAAGCTAATAATAGTGGAATCAGTACAAAGAGAGGTAGGTGGAGATATGTGTGAAATATTATGATCATTGTAAGACATGGAAGGAATAGTGGAGTATGAAAAAGGAAAACTAGTATAAGTCATCTTTGATGAAGGTAAAGAAACACTTGGCATATTTGTAGGTAAAGTGGAAATGAGAATGCTAAGATGTGTAGGGTTGTGATTTTGGGTGGAATATTTTCTATGATAGGTGGAGTATAGGTTGACACACTAGGAATAGAGGTATAGATAGGCATAGAAGTATCAACACTAGTGGAAGGTGGAATGAAACCTAAGTCTTGAGAACAATCTTTAACAGGTTTAATATTTTTATCAATGAGATGAGATATGCTACTCAACCTATTAACACCATGCTCATCATTATAAATTATCTATCTTAAAACCTCTACAATAGATATGAATTTTGCATTAGGGTGTTCTTATCCTAACCATTGCTCAAATTTTCAAATTCATTGGAAATTTTTTGGACTTGCATAGGATGGGACTCTTAAGGCCTCATCTTCATCATAAGATGGCTCGGGATCAAAGGAAACCTTAAGTCTACCACTTCTCCTAACCAGAATCCTATAAGTAGGGCTTATAGTTATAATGCTCATGCATAAGGGAATGAAACAAAATTGACATCTAATACAATTACAAAATTTGAAATAGATAGGAATTCATCTTAACCAAAATATAATTTTATTTAATGAAAAAACACATCTAACTATCAAATTTAAAGATCTAATATAAAGCATGCAAAGTAGACCTAGATATAACTACCAAAATGACAAGTATTTAATGCATACAATGTAGATCTAAAATCCAAATCACAATTAAAATGTTATAAATTAGGTTCACCAAAGAAGTGCATAAGAAAAGGGGACTAGGTTCAAGTGTATGTATGAATAGATCACTTCTCTTTTTCCTAAATTGCACATCTGGGAAGGAAGGTGCACCCAATAGGATCAAGAGATCACTCAAGCACTAATTGGAGACAATGATTCCTTCACTAAAATATGTAATGAATGAAATGAGAATGATAAGATATAGTGTATGAAAATTATGTATCTACTTATAGAATATAAATTTTAACCCACTAATTAACTAAAAAAATCTATCAAAGTTAAATGCACAATGAGATATGTAAAAGAAAGAAAAAATAAAAATGCAACTCTTACCTGATACTTACTCTTTGTAGTTTGATTCCATTTCTTTCCCTACTTTGAATTCTTTAATGTTGAGCTCTTAGATCCTAAATGAGCTTCACCAAGATGCCTCCAAAGCTTTGTAATCATGCATTTATGCAACGAATATGAACTCTGTGTGTGTGTGTGTGTGTGTGTGTGTGTGTGTGTGTGTGTGTGTTTTATGTGTCAATCAACTGTATCTATAAATCCACAAACACAACACTCTATAACTCATTAGGTCAATTTTTAGAACAAGAAATTTGTCAAAGCATACAATCAAAATCGAGCTATATCTTACTATTTTGAAAGAGTTTGATCTATCTATGATATTGCTCTCAGAATATGCATTAGATCAGTGACAATATAATGCTAAAATGGAAGATTAAAATCTATGTAAAGCCATTAGTATGCATCTTAAGCTAAAAACATGACAATTATACATTCATATGATCCTTTAATCAAATAAAATTTTCATTAAGTAGCTAAGAATTCATGAATTTATTTCTACAGCATAAGCCTAGTGCATGATTATAATATTTTCTTATTGTTTGAGCTTAAAATTCACTCCTTTTATGGAGAATGAAGTGAAATGAGTTATTGAGATTGATTCTTGAGGAGTGATCAGGATTAATCCTTTCTTGATCCATATGAGGTGATCCATGTGTGTCAACTCCCATTGGTTCATCAATTGACTTTTTCCCTTTGTGGTAAGTTATAATTTAGGAGTGTTTATTTAATTTTCTTTAATTAATTACCTTAGCCAAGGGATTTAATGAGTTTGATTTGATTAGATAAGCCAAGGTAATAAATTAGAAATTAATTATATATTTAACAATGGTTAATGCTTTCTTTAAGGTATTTCATTGATTTTAGAGAATTATGCCAATAATCAAATAATCAGATTAGCATAATTGGGATAAATGTCTTTAGTTAAGGCAAAAGGGGGTCTCGAGTTAGAGTATCCCAATTTAGGGTGGTTACATTTTCCCCTCTTTGAATTGATGTGTGATCAACACAGTGATTGAAAGAATTTTTGATGTTGACTTTAGAGAATAGTTTGATGATTGAAAATTTTGAGCTTGATTGAACAAAATTTTAGAGATAATATCAATCTTTTACTTGATTGAACTAGCACCGATAGAACTGACTTCAAACTTGATTGAACGAATGTCTAAATAAGAGACGAGTTTTTAAATTGATTGAATGAGAGCTAATAGTACTGACTCCAAACATGATCGAATGAAGATCAGTAAGATGCTATTATGAAATTTGATGCAATGAAGTTGAATAATTTATAGATTGATTTGAAAAGGTTAAGAAATGATAGGCATAAATAATTGACCTGATGTGATTATCTAACAATCCCAAATTGATTGAAGGAAACTCACATGCCCCTATTCATTTGATGATGAATTCAATTTGATACATATTCTGATCTGGAATCTATGATTTCTTTGAAGTGAGAAACTGATTGATTTGAGGTATGATAATTCCCCCTCGGGAATGAAATGGAAATAGATCTCATGTTGAAAGGTTGTTGTGGATGAGAAAGTGATGTAAGATGTGAGTGGCTCAATAAGAATCAATTATGGTATGGTTTGGAGTGAAGATGTGTTGATAGGAACATAATTTAACCAAGTTTGACTACTTGAAATGCAAGATTTGCACAATTTAAAATGATGTTAGACCAATATTATGATGGAAGAACATGTATCGTGTAATGTAGAACATTTTGGAAAGCTTTGTGTAACATTTTTTGCATATTTGGACCAATCTAACATTTGTTTCTAGGACATGAGTAACTCTTATAAAAGTATTACTGCGTTATTAAAATAACATGATTTATGCCTATTCAATTGCATTCCTTATAGATCTGTTTGTAGGCACACCCGAGTGAGTCATTCCTCTGCATGAGGATCTGAGACCAATATTATCTAGGTAGTAGTAGCATAGACCAACAATTCAAAGACAGACTGGGGAGAGTAGTGGCAGTAGAAAACCTCGTCCAAAAGATCCTCCCAGAGATAGGGGCAGAGATACAGATCCTTTATCATGGTGTGTGTGTGTGTGTGTGTGTGTGTGTGTGTGTGTGAGAGAGAGAGAGAGAGAGAGAGAGAGAGAGAGAGAGAGAGAGAGAGAGAGAGAGAGAGAGAGAGCTTAGATTACCACCTTGGATGCACTACTAGCAAACAAGGATAGGAAACTAGATATGTTAGATTGGAGAGAGATCAGTAGTTGGGTGCACTTGTAGATGAGGGAGATCAGTAGGGGGAAAGGTTGAGAGTTGAGATAGACCTTCAAGCTCATACTACCACACACCAGGGATAGAGGGTAGCCTATTAATTTTCTTTATTTTTGCAGTCGTTCTTGAGCCTCTAAGAGCTCCATTGTACTCTACAATTTCTCAAAAATTAGAGGGAGCCATGCTGCCACCACTTCCTACTTGGGCCAATGTTCCAAATCCTCCCCCTCATGATCAGAATGAGGGTAGGAGTCGGTCATGATACTTTCCATCATAGAAATTTTTTTGTATATTGATCCAGTAATAATATTCTATTATGTGGTCCATGATACTTGATACATTCTTTTTGTCATACTGATCTTTTTATCCATCGTTATATATGAGATATTTCTTTTTGATGATCATATGTTCATGTTATCTCATTATCTGCTTCACTTGATAGATGCTTGGATTTTATTTTATGATGTACTTGTTCTTTGTGATGATATTGATGATACTCATTTGATGACATCATTTATGTTTACTTTTCCATTGATAGATAGATGTGTGAGATGATTCTATATGGAGATGATAGTCTATGTTTTTCTCTTTTCTTATGCATATAAATGTATGGATGAACCTTTGTATGTATGAATAGCCTTATCTCTTTCTGATTTCTCTGTAAGAAAAGTAGTGATGATATGCTATGATATGCAATCTTTTCTTTTCTTTCAAATGATGCTCATGCAAGAATGTATGTAAATACTTATTCCATGTAATGCAGCAACAAACATGTATCAGTGGATAAAGTAATTAATCAACAGATTAAGTAGTCAAACTTGGATTTTGAGTGAGAAAGGAAATCATTCTGAGATCAATTAATCATGCAAGCTTAATGCAACTATATAAATCATGAATGTAGCTAGATTTAAGACCTTTAGAACAGTAGCTGATCAATCCAAAAATAGAACTGTTATCATCATAGATTATTTTTTTAATATATAGCATTGGGTAGAAAAACCTCCACTGATAGAGTCTATCCATCATGAAAATATGAAAAATACCTTAATCAAATGCAATGTCAAAAATAAACCTAAGCATCAAGGCATAGAGGCTAGGATGACTTGTCAGTTATTTCCTTTTGATTTAAAAACCTTCTTGTGTTCATGTGCAATATATGATATGTAACCCGCAATGACCCTTTCATCAATGTTCATATCCTTGGGTGCATAATGTTGCGTACACCTTACTGAGAAATTGGTTTTATACAAATAAATAGACAAGGAGAATGATTCAACTCATCGTAGCCTTCATATAAATAGGGTCAAGATATATGTGGCCTTCCAGTCATGATGGAAGCTCTTACCATAGACACCTAGAGTATGTGAAGTTTATAGGATCATTACATCAATCCTCACAATCAGAAAACAAATAAAATGTTATGTCCACTATCCTATTTTCTCATAGTCATTTAATAGACATCATGCAGTTACTCGGGAGACATAACAATAAAAAATTGATAAGCATAGACATCAAGAAAAGAAAATTCATGAGTTATGTATATGCCACTAGATAGAAGAAATCATGGAGACATGTTAAAGAATCATGATCAATCATCAATCAAAAGAATTCTATTTTCCAGTGCTGGTGTTTAGGAACACCTTTGATTAATCATTTTTATCATTTATCAATCAAAGATTAAATTTTTATCAATGTAGTGTCAGAATGAGTGTAGTGGTGTAGAAAAAATTCTTGTGATCACGTTTAACATTAATTGCTATCCGATGGATTGTTAAGAAACATTGTTGATTAAAGTGTTTAGAAACACTAGTGTGATGTCTGTTAAAGGTAGGTGATGTTTAAGAGACACCATTGTTTTTTTAATGTAAGAACATCTTTTGAAGGGACCCCAAAACCCTTTACAATCTAGAAGTAAGAAAGAACATTAAGAGCAAAGAAAAGACAATGGCTTCCTTAAGGAAATTACAGAACTAAAAGAGGGAAAACCCCAAGATATTACAATAATAGTACCATCCTCAAAAGGAGAAAAAAAAATGGTGAGCACGCTATCTAGCAAATAAAAACAAAAAAGAACCGAACAACACAATTCAATCCAGCATATAGAGGAAATCCTCAAAATCCACTAGCAGGGCCTAAATCTTCTATATAGAATCCTTAAGGCTCATAAGATCTTTAGGCTGAGAAGCCATTTTTTCTTTGTGCTTGGTCTGGTTCTAGAGCCAGGGCTAGAAATCAGCTCATCCTGCTTAACAATATCATCATCAATTATGATGGCATTTTTATCTGTGTAATTTCCTTCCAGTAGAGCATATAATGTATTAAGGTTACTAATAGTGGCGTTCACACCCTTGTTGCTTAGGATCAAGAGCTTCCTAAGCATTTTCTCATTGTTAATAGTTCTGTTGAGGATGGGGATGAGCTTCTTATCTATGATTCTAGTAATCTTCTTATTAAGAGAACTAGAACTCTTGAAATCCTCAATAAAAAGAAACACCTTTGTTTGTGAGAGTGATTATGACTATTTTGTGCAAGTATTAAGAAATACTATTTTCATGGAAAAAATTTCTAGAAAACAACTTAGGATGACAAAATGTAATGGACCACCCTTAAACTGACAAAGTTGACCTAACTATTGAAACTGTTAGGAGAGATTCCCCCAGTGAACTTGACAATTATCCTAAGACACAAACATAGATAAATTCACGACAAGGAAAGTGGAACATGGGAAAACTTAGGTCTAGCTGATGATATGAAAGCGACCAATGGGTACCTACCAGTAAAAATTTCAAATAGAAATCCATTGGAAATGGTGTATTGATAGATAGAGAGATGATTACAAGTGTCGTATGTTTACCACATTTTCACTACTTGGAAAATTTCTATTTTTCCTACAAAGATGCTTGTTTACCAAGTTTTTGCCAAGGCACTTTTTCTATTTTTCAATTTTTTTTGTACTTTTTTTTTTTGTCCTTTTTTTGTTAGTATCAAGGCGCCTATTTGCCAGGTTTTCACCAAGAATACCTTTTTCAAGACTTTTTCTACTATTTTTTTTCCTACTTTTCCACTGTTTTGGCTTTTTCAGGATCAATTTATACTGTTTTGAGATTTCTTCAGGATCAATTTCTGTTATTTTTGAGATTTCGTGACGATCCTTTTTTTTTTTTTTTTGAGATTTCTTCAAGATCAATTTCTATTGTTTTTGAGATTTCTTCAGGATCACTTTATGTTGTACAAACTGTGTAGCTGAATGTCAAGCATAGAACCTTTTCAAGTGGAGAGTATTGATAGGATCAGGGAGAACATCTCCTTCGGGCATAGAAAATTGATCAACTCCTTATCCAAAAGTTGTTGTGATAACAAAGGGTCCATCTAGTTAATTTCAAACTTTCCCTTTTGTTCTCTATTTTGTTGATTCTTGGGATGTTCTCAAAGTACTAGATCTCCAACTTGAAATTGTCTAGGTTTCTCTTTCTTATTATATCCTCTTGACATCCTTTTCTGATATACCTTGAGGTGATCAAATGCTTCTTGTATGTGTTCATCCAACATTTCTAATTCTTGGACCCTATCTATGCGGTATTGTTCATCTATGACTAGACCTTTTAAAGTATGATGTGTAAATGTTGTACCTGCAAGAATGTTGCACACAACCACTCAATAACTCATTATATCAATTAGTTAGTAAGATCAAATTCATTAAAAACATAGAAAACCAATGAAATTTAATTATTGCTTCCTAGTCATGAAGATTGTAATCTAACTATTATTGCTCTTAGAATTAGCATATTAGATCATTGAATGGACAATCATGAAATGGAAGATTCAACCAAGAATGCCTAAAATGCATCAAAACATGTTCAATTATGATTTTTGATCAAATTGCATAAAATTGAACTAGATTATTGCTAGAATAAAATTTCCATTAGTTCTATGCTAAAATTCACTATGCACCAATATTAAATGAGCCAGAGAGGTTGTATTATATAGATTTTTCCTTGGAGGGAAAAGGATTCAAATTTGACGGTTGAGATGCATCCATGAGGGATCGATGATGTGGAAGCTTGGTTGATACATGTGATTACCTCTTATTGGTTAGAAATTTGACTTTTGAGGCAATGTTGAAGGAATATTAATGTTTTGAATTAATTATTTTCTTTAGCCATGTATTTTTTCTTTTGATTTGATTTAATGACCAAGATTAATTGAAATAATTAATGCCTCTTGGTGAGTGATCTTGGATTATCAATTTTTGATGAATTCTATATTTAAACTGATCTAGTTTAATTATATAATTGTGATTAGCTTTGAATTGATAGTCTTGGTTAGGACCTGGGGACTTGATTTCAGATTAGGGCTTCTGAGTTTATCAGACTATTTTCAGCTAATTACATTTTCCCCTCTTTGATTTGGTGTGCGATCATCACATTGATTCAAAGAGCATCTAGTGTTGACTAGCTATCAAATAGTTGGATATGAAGCGATGCAACTACTCTCGATTAGAAATTGAATCCGAACTTGATTGAACAAAAAAGTGATTGAAGCTGCTGGAGATTCTTGATTTCTTGGTGAAACCAATGTGATGACCAGGGAATCCAATTGATGTAGTGTGATGAAATTGATTTCCCAGCTTGTTTTGATGTCAGATGATAGATTAAGACCAAAATAATACATTTGATGTGAAGTGATGAAACTGATTACCTGACTGATTGTTAAGGATAATAACACCTAATAAATTTGATGTGAAGCAATGAAATTGATTACTATTAAAATGATGTCTAAAATCTTGATCTGATACTCAGTTTGATGTGATGCGATGAAACTATTATCTTTCAAGACCTGATTTAAAAAGATTGACCAAACAACTAGTTTGATGTGATGCAATGAAACTGATTTCTAGCAAAGATTTGAACAAATGATCAATTTGATGTGAAGTGTTGAAACTAATCACTGTTGAGAGTTTGATTGAGACAATGAGGAGACTACCAAATCGATGAAGTGCATTGAAATTGATATCTCCTTTGATGTTTACAACTTGAATATTAATAAGAGTAAGCAATTTGATGTGAAGCATTGAAATCACTCATTCTAAGATTTGATGGTTTGATGATTTAGGATTGTTGAGTTGATATGATGTTTGATAAAGATTCTCCCAACAACTTGATTTATTATAGAGCCAAGTCAAATTTTGATAATGCTCTGGTTGTTGAAAATATTTTGGTAGTATGATCACTTGATTAGAAATGATTGATTATACCCCATTGGAATCAAAATGGATATGAGATTTGCTTGATTTCCAAGTGAAAACATCTGGATGAGAATGATAAGTTTGGAATGAATATTTTTATTCCAATAGAAAAAATAGTGGCGAGAACCATGAATAAACTACTTCCCATTTGGTCAAAATAGGACTCTGTAGGATGATGTTAGAGCCGAAAAGGTGCAATGAATGAGCAATAGTTTGGGTGAAATTTTTTAAATTAATTAGCCCAAAAATAATATTAAATAGGGTAAAATTTAAAAAAATTAATTACTATTCATAGTGAGATAATTGCACAGCTCAGAGAGAAAATGTCAATCCCCATGCATAATCATCGATTCGAGACTGTTTGGTGACACCAACAACCTGCCCACTACACTCCAGTGGTATGTCATCAAAATCCTCCTGTCAATTTTGTCATTAATGCATGTTTTTTCTTTGATTTTTCAAATTTATTGCATTTTTCATAAAAAATCACTTACGGTCAGTGAAGTGTGATTTTCAGGGAATTTTTTCATGTCTGGTCATTCAAGTGTCATATCTCCTTTGTCAAAGGTCATTTTTGATAAACCATTGTTTCTGGTCGGTCAAAGATAGTTTCCCGCCAGTAAAAGATCATCTCCAGGGAATATAGTCATTTGCAAGAAATACAAGATCATTTCCCAGGTGAAAGGGCATTTCTGCTAGAAACATCTCTTGTAGTCCCTAAAACCTCATTTTCAGGGTAGTGAGCCTGAAACCTAGATTTTAAGTCTGAAAATTTTGCAAAGTTCAAATACGTAATTTGTCTGCGTGCAAAGTTCTTGTTTACCCCAAATCTTTATTTTGCATGGGTTTACCCTTATAGGCTAATAGAGGCACTTTATTGACACGAGGACCTTATCCTTGAGTTTTATCCATATATGAGATTGAGAAAGATGATTGAAAGTGAGAATGTGAGGATTGAAAAAAAGTTCCAGATTCAAGAAAGAATATATGACTGTAACCAGACTACAGAGATCAAGGAGGCTACTGCAGATCAAGAAGAATATTTTGAGATTGAACATGAGATCGAGGTATGTCAAGATGACTCAAATGATCCTACCAAAATTCCTAATACTCTGAGGTATGTTAAGAAAAACCATCCTATAAAATCAAATTATTGGCAATGCAAATAAAGGAATGATAAAAAGATCGAGATTAAGAGATGAAATTTGTTTGATTTCTCAAGTTTAACCAAAATCTAATAATGAGAAATGTAGAGAGGAATCTTGGACTAAGTCTATGCAGGAAGAATTTGAATAGATAAAGAAAAATAATAATTGGGAACTAGTTCCTAGACCTAAAGATAAGAATGTTATAGGAACTAAATGGGTTTTCAAAAACAAAATGAATGAAGAAGGAATGGTTGTAAGAAATAATGAAAGACTGGTTTGTAAAGGAATCTCACAATAAGAATGTATAGACTTTGAAGAAACATTTTCTCATGTTTCTAGGCTTAAGGCTATAAGATTATTTCTTTCTTATGCTGCACACAAAGACTTAAAAGTATAATAGATGGATGTGAAATCTGCATTTCCAAATGGAGATCTTGAAGTGGAAGTATATATTGAACAACCTGATGGATTTCCTCTGATAGAAGATGATGATATGGTTTGCAAGCTTAAAAAGGATTTGTATGGAATGAAACAAGCACCTAGAGCATGGTATGCAAGATTGGATAGGTATCTACTTCATCTTGGTTTCAGAAAAGGTAATGTAGAAGGTAATTTGTACTTAAGAACTAGTGAGGATGGAATTCTAATAATTGAAGTTTTTGTTGATGACATCATTTTTGGAGGACATGATGTAATGAGTAAAAATTTCTCTAAGGAAATGGAAAATGAAATTGAGATGTCAATGATTGGTGAGATGAAATTTTTCCTTGCACTACAAATTAATCAGAACAAGAATGGTATTTTTATTTCTTAGACTAAGTATCTTAAAGAAATGTTGAAAAAGTTTGGAATGGAATATTGTAAACCTTTTGGAACACCTATGGTTACTGGTCATGAGCTAACTACTACTGAAAAATTTCAGAGTGTTTTTCAGACAAAGTATAGATATCTGACTCACACCAGACTAGATATTGCTAAGGCAATTGGAATTACGACAATATATCAAGCAGATCATAAAGAGACACACCTTGCTATTGTGAAAAGAATATTTATATATTTGAAAGGAACACTTGATTATGGATTATGGTATAAAAAATATGATGATTTTGATTTGCATGCTTATACAGATGCTGATTAGGTAGGAAATATTGATGATAGTAAGATTACTAGTGGTGGTTCATTCTTTCTTGGGAAAATATTGGTTTCTTGGTTAAGTAAAAATAAATATTTTATAGCTCAGTCTACAACTGAATTAGAGTATGTTGTTGCTACCATAAATTGCACATAGATTTTCTAGATGAATAAAATGCAAAAGGACATTGGGATAGCATTCAATGAGCCAGTAGTTATATATTGTGATATCACTAGCATAGTGAATATGTCAAAGAATCTAGTTATGCACTCAAAGACTAAACATATTTCCATCAAGTATCATTTCTTCAGAGAAAAGGTTGCAGAAAAGGATATTAGATTGGATTATATCAACACAAAGGAACATATAGAAGATATATTTGCAAAACCTTTTCCAAAGGATGCCTTTGATTATCTTAGAGGTATTATTGGGGTGAGATCCCCTTCTTATGGGAACTAAATTGATGAAGGAATGTATTAGTCTAGTAGATTTTTGAGCTATATCATTTTTTGTATTTGATGTGTGGATCTACTCCTCAGGGGGAATCATCATACGAACATTATAGAACACATTTCGGTGATTTTGCACCTAGTTTTTGGACACATGAAGATTTGAAAAATCTACACCTTTTAGATGAAAGAAGAAGAGTTATGGCACCCTTTTCAATTTTTTTCAAAGGGGGAGAGATGCCATGTGAAAATCCCTATTGTTTTATGGAGAGGTGTGTTGAGGATATTGAGAAGATTGTATTGAGAGTGAGTACTTTTGGGTTGATGGATTTACCATATGTTTCCATCAATTACAAAGGGGGAAATTGTTGGAATTGGTTTCTATATTTTTTTTTGGCATTCATGTTTTGTCACTGATGTCAACATAAGTTTCTATGAAGGGAAAACAGATTGGTTATTACAATTTCTTGATGACTAACAAAAGTGTATGAGTACTGTACAGATGTTTCAAAACAAGAGAAGATGGTGATTTGGATAGGGATGTGTTGTGATCTTATGTCTAAGGTCACATGGCTTAATATTTAAGATGGAGTGAGTTACAAATGTTTTAGTGAAGACTGTGTACTGGCCTATGATAGTGATCTTTGACATAATTAGTCTCTGTATTTTAAGGATAACTTGTGTGAGATAAGGATTCATGATATGCGCGATTGGGGAATGTCAGGAGACATGTCAAGGAATGTTTTTTATGATTCTTGGATCATGGGACTCTTGGTGATGTCGGCTATGGTGTGTGTTTTGGAGAAGACCTATTTGGGACCAACTTCAGAGATGTAGCATGTATTGTAGAGTGCGAGCATGGATTAAAAATCTTGGATTATATTTGATGAATTGTAATTGATGCTTTTTTTATAGGTACCATGTGTATCTTAGAAAGGGGTTAAGTAATTATTTGTGCATTGGGGAAGTCTTAGTTTTCTGACCTATTTACTTATTGTAAAATTGTATAAAAGAAAGATTGTTTTCCTTTACGGAAGTGTGGTAATAGCGAAGTGTGAAAGCTGCAAGATTTTTTATGCAAAGTCTTAAGGATGTAGAGAAGAGGATGTGATTAAGAGACTTCATTGGAAGTGATCAAGAAAAGATAGTTTATATCAAACAGTTCACTAGTTTCTATATTTCTTATATACACTTGTATTTCAAATTGTAAATCCTGAGAGTGGATTTAACCTTCCTTAGATAGTGTGCCTGGGTAGTGAGCCTACTATTACTCTTGACTCCTAATATGGTCTATCCTTTAACAGGGAATATGTACTATAATGCATAAATAATCTCCTAACAGGGATAAATCTTTTAGCATGGATACTATACTTTTAGTATATTATTTGTGGGTGCTAATTTCTACCGAGGTTTTACCTTTAACAGGGTTTCCTTTACAACAAAGTATTGTGTTATGGTATTGCATTTACTATGTTATCATTTGGATTAAATTTTTGGTTTATAATGTTTAATGTTTAATAATCTATCTCACAACTCATTCACCCTCCTCTTAGTTGTGTTGGTGGACTATTATTCCTAACAAAGGGGAGATTTGCCAATGATGGGATTGTAACCTGTTTATATTCACCCATGCTATTTTCTTCAAATTTTAAAAAGATTTCCCAAAGCTTATCATTACCATATCTTTGGATGTTTCAGGTGAAAACTCTTTAGGAACTTCCTTGTTGTGAGGAACCATGTTATGTGCTTTCACATTGTTACGAGAGTAACTTGAATCAACCAGAATAGTAGCCTCCACTCTGTTGTATGGGAATTTGATATATTGATGATAAGTGGATGGAACTTCTTGCATATCATGTATCCATGGTCCACCCAATAGTATGTTTTAAGCTAAAGTAAAATAAAGAACTTTAAATATCATATCTTGTTCTAGTGAGACTATCCTGATAGGTAGTATGACTATTCCTTTTGAAGATCTCTCTTCTTCATCATAGACTTTAATGGCTATTTTCCTCTATGGATTAATAACATGTTATGAAAAGCCTAGAGCTTTTACCAAACTAAAGGTACAAATATTCAAACCCTCGCCTCCATCTATCAATACACGCTTTACCCGATGTTTGTGAAACATAACCTCAATATGAAAAGGTTGATGGTGTGGATGATCCAAAGATTTGTCATCTTGTTCTAAAAAAGAAAGATAGTGAGGAGATGTTATCTGACAACCCATAGCCTTGAATATGTCTATGTTTATGTCTTTTGGGACATTGGTTGCATGTAGGGCTTGTTCAAGGACTTACCTCTTTACTAGAGAAATATTTAGTAGCTCAAATATGGATATTTGATCTGACGTTCTTTGCAATTGGTCTACCAAGTTATAATTAGCATATGGTGAGGGAGTTGTTTGTCTTGATGTTGCTGGTTTTTGAATTGTGATAATAGGTGGTTTAGATGAAGTTGGTTTCATTAATGAGGAATTGACCCTTTTGATCATCATCTTGGCTTGACTATGCTTTACTGCATTTGAATGTGCAACTTTGTATTTTACACATTTTATAGTGATCATATTGATTGATGTCTCTGTTACATCCAACATTTTGATCACATTATCAGTATTTGAATATGTGTAGTTAACTTCAATTCCTTTGGATTTAGAGGCTTCCCCTTTTTCATAATTTGGAAATGGTTTGGTGAATTTCATATGATCCTCATTAAAATTATGTCCTTCCACCTTTCTCTTATCTCCATCTATGAGATCCTGTATGACATGCTTAAGTTTGACGCACTCATTGGTATTATGTCCTTTGGTTTGATGGAAGGCACAATAGTAATTATCATTCCACCACCTTTTTTTCACTTCTAGTTCCCATGGTTTTGACTCAGATAAGGTAATGATTTTGTTGTCCAAAAGAATCTTCAAAGCTATCTCAAGGGGTTATCCCAATGGATTAAATGTATGCCTAGGTCTACTCATCCAAGGTTTATTCTTGCTCATGTCATTTTTTTCTCTTGGAATTGTTGTCATTGTTGTCTTAGCCTCTTTTTTTTCTTGCATGCTACTCATAATATTAAACACAGTTGGTTTAGCATTCACACTAGATGTATCCACAACTCCATCATTAACAACATGCTTGTTCTTGTTCCACCATTTAGGCTTATCCTTATTGTTGTAGTTTTTTGTTATTGGAGGACTTATTATCTTTATAAAGTGTGATTTCTATTTTTCTAACCATGATGTCTTTATCTCAAATAGTATTTTTAATCACTCTATCAAAAATAGGAGAATATTTCATTTGAAGAGCATAATTCATTTCTGGCACCAAGCTATTTATGAAGATTTCTATCTTTTCTGATTTGGTTATTATCTTGAATAGCATGCAAATATATTTCTCCACCATTGTATGAAATTGATAAAATGTTCTCCAATTTTTCGCTTTTTATTACATATATCCATCATAGTAATAGCGTGTTTTATATTATTAGTAATGTTGAATGAAACTTTGAATTGATTCTTTGAATGTTTGGATGCTTGGTGTTAATTTAGAGAACCATTCCATGGCTGGTCCTCCTAAGCTTCTAGGAAACAGTCTCATCAAGTACGTAGGTTCATGCATGAAATCTATAGTCAAGGCACACAATTATCTCACATGATCATGAGGGTCTGTATCTCCTATATATTTATCATACTTAGGTTTTTCCATGTTAGGTGGAAAATGAACTACGTGTAAGTTTTTATCCAATGGGAATGAACATATGTGTTCCAACGAGTACTTCTTTGTCGGTTTATCATTCTCTCTTTTGAGCTCTTTGATTTATGTTTGTAATTAGTATAGTTGCTTCGAGATAATTGAGATAGGTGTTTTTACTTCTTCATCTTTTAATCCCTTAACATCATAATGATGCAGAGGCATCTCGACCCTAGAGCATTATGACGAGTTTCATAATATTGTAATGTTTAAGTCCTTTTGAATTTCATGACAACATGTGAAGAAAGGGTTTAATTTCTTATAATGGCAATGAAATGTATTTAAAAATGCATCATATGACATTCTCCAACCAAAATCCAAAATGGATTAGGATGATTCATCGATTAGTGGGACGGTTTTATAACTGTATGAGCATCTCTTTTAAGAGAGAGTAATGTAACCGATTAGATGGGGAATCGATAGTTGAGTAAAAAGTGGGAAAATAATGGGGGCTCTCTGGTGGAAGCTAGAGAGCCATGAAAAATGTAATTGCAATGTTTATTAATGAAATTTACTTTTGAGGGAATCATGCTTGCTATATTGTTTCTGAAATGTTAATGCTTTTTGAAGTATTATGTTTTGAGTTATCGGTTTATTGACTGCAGTTTTTGATAAAAGAATATCAATGTTCTTGCAAATTGGGTTTACAAATTTCCTGTGGATTGATTTCGTAGATCTCTGTTGTGATGGAGTATTTGTGGTTTTTTTTTTATTTCAGTATGAGTTAATAAGAAAATGATCATGAAACTGATCATTCTTGAATGCATGAAATTAGGGAATGGTTCCAAGAGACCATTATGGTGGGAACGTTTTTGAAGTATGTTGTTTCTCGTAAAGAGGCTAGGAGTTGGCGCCTTGGAGGTGATTGTGAAGAGACCTGAAGAAACTAATGTTGCATAGTTACCTCTGCATGGAATAAGCCGAAGGTCATTGAATACCGACTTGTGAATGACTTGGTGTTTGGAATAGAAAAGGTGGCGAGCATTTATGCGCATGGAGCTTAGTAGCAATGTCTTGATAGTTACCTTGGAGGAGATTGAGGGAGTTATGTTTTGAAGGAGACAAAAATATCTCGCACAGTTCTTGCATTAGAATGTTCTGACAACATTAGAGGTCGCTCTTAAAGTATTTGGCAGAGATCATCATCTTGTAATCAGCCTTTGAAGAGAATAAGGTGGCGAGTGTATTATATATACATGCATGATGATAGCATGGTGGCAGAGTGCAAGGATAACAGAGACCCAAGTGGAGGTTCTCAGTTCTTGTAGAGAGTGAAAGGTGGTGAAGCATGGACCTAGTGATGAAGACAAGGAAGCGAAAGCTTTGTTTGCAAAACTCTCCGCCACGCATTTCCATGGGACATGGAAAGATTTTAAGTCCAAGAGTATGATGTAGGGGCATCTCAGCACAGGTAACATCTTAAAGATCCTGGAATATTATGGACCTATATGGTTAAATTGTAATATGGCTTATTAATCTTTTTGGGGTCTTATTAATGTGATTGGGTGTGAGAATCCATTAAATGTTAGTAGTCTAAGTGTCTTAGACATAGAAGGTTTGTATAATCGTGAAGTATACAACTTCGTTGTCAACTCTACAACACATTACTAGTTTAGTTCATTTGGAAACCATCTCCAAATAGGTCATTTGAATCTGTTGGAGTAATGGGAAGTTAGAAATTAGTTATGTGAATTGGTTATGGAAGTTATCGGGTTTTTGAAGCCTTTATTATGGATGTAACCAAATAGAGGATAGATAGAGAGGGAAGAGAATACGAGACATAGAGTGGGAGTGAAAAGTGAGGAAAGGAGTTGGGATCCCTGGCCTTCAGCCAGAGAGCCATTGATATGGTGTATGCATTCAAAGTTTAATATATTGTAATTCTTTCGAATAGCTTTGTAAATTTCCTTTTTGTCCATTCCCGTAACTTTAATGTTAGTCTCTTCTGCAAATTTTGGTTTTTCAGTTATTAAAAATTGGCATTAAATCATCCATTATTGTTATTAAGTTGGGTTTCTGATGGAGAGTCTCGAATGGAATGGTAAGAATGTTTGTTTAGATAGAGAAATGGTTTTGAAAAGCCGTTGGAAGCCTTTTCATTTGATAATGTATGGATTGCGAGAATCGTGGGCTAATTCTTAAATGTAAATTAAGGTGGAATCGGTTAGAAAGAACCGTTACATGCAGTGACTGGTTAGTTTCAAAACCATGCATCTCGGAACTAGTTAATAAGTTGTTTTTTATGCCGCAGGGAGCCCAAGAGATATGTTTTCAACAGTCATGCTGAAAGAGAAATAAGATAGAGTGATTTATATTGTAGAATCTCTTGTATTAGGAAAAGCCAAATGGTGTGGAAGACCATCAATATAACACGACAGTCAACGACATTTGGTTTTTGGGTGCTCGTCCAACTTTGAGGAGAAAAGGTGGTGGCCATGTTGTTGTGCACTTGTTTGTGCCAAATCGGCCTACATGTCTATTAGTGGCTTTGAAGAGAAGGTGGCGGCATATTATGCATATACACATTAATGTGGGCCACAAGGTGGTGGAGGAGTTTGTTACGTCCACATGGAGGAACGATAGTGCAACAAGTAATACCACCCAAAGAAAGGAGTAAAGCCTGCGGCGTCTGTGAAGGAAAATGTCGCAAACTTTCTCCAAATGCTAGAACATGTGGACACCGAGGGAGAAGATCATCGTGTTTTCCATAAAATAGAAAAGGGGTCGGTGTATTATGTTACGGGCCTATTCAAGCTGAAGTTGGCCACCATCGTGTCTTTGAACACGACATTTGTAATAGCAAAAGGTGGTGAACATACCACCATGTTCATTATGGAAATAGGAAGTCGACCAGCATGGTAATAGGAAACAGTGACCATAACTTGGCCATTGAAGGGAGTTGATCAGTGAATATACACCGAATATAGGTGAGGTAAGGTTCTCACATGAAGATTGGAGCAAGATAAAGGAGGGTTTTGTACAATGGAGGGCTGGGTCAAATTTGTATTACATCATAGTAGTATCAGAGCTAGTGAAATATTTGGGAAGGGTAGAGCTTGTGTTCAAAGAATGGTTACAAGTTATTCCATCAAAGTTGTAGAAGGATGAAGTGTTCCTGTGTGAAGATCTCATGAGCAGAGGTCTTGGTATTGTCTCCACCAAGATGAGGCTAGGTAGAAGGTGCAAAGAAAGAAACCACTGGGATAAGGGTGGGAAGCATCTTCCAGGATCTTGCGTGGGTAAGATGGCAATAAGGAGGTTAAGTGAAGAATCCTGAAGAGTGATGGAAAGTAACTAGATTGCACTCCAAGGATGGGAGTCAGCTGCAACATCAGAGCAAGCAGTAGAAGTGTGCCCAAGATTAAGTTTTGTTCCAAATTTTTCCTCGGCATTTCCATAGGGACATGGAAATATTTGAAGTCCCAGAGGCATCTCCACCCTAGAGTATTATGACGAGTTTCATAATATTGTAATGTTTAAATCCTTTTGAATTTCATGACAGCATGTGAAGAAAGGGTTTAATTGCTTATAATGGCAATGAAATATATTTAAAAATGCATCATATGACATTCTCCAACCAAAATCCAAAATAGATTAGGATGAGTCATCGAGTAGTGGGATGGTTTTATAATTGTCTGAGCATCTCTTTTAAGAGAGAGTAATGTAACCGATTAGAGGGGGAACTGATAGTTGAGTAAAAAGTGGGAAAAGAATGGGGGCTCTCTGGCCATGCAAAATTTAATTGCAATGTTTATTAATGAAATTTACTTTTGAAGGAATCGTGCTCGCTATATTGTTTCTAAAATGTAAATGCTTTTTGAAGTATTATGTTTTGTGTTATCGGTTTCTTGACTGTAGTTTTTGATAAAAGAATATCAATGTTCTTGCAAATCAGGTTTACAAATTTCCTGTGGATCAATTTCATAGATCTCGATTGTGATGGAGTATTTGTTGTTGTTTTAATTTTGGTATGAGTTAATAAGAAAATAATCATGAATCTGATCATTCTTGAATGCATGAAATTAGGGAATGATTCCAAGAAACCACGTTATGGTGGGAACATTATTGAAGTATGTTGTTTCTCGTAAAGAGGCCGAGAGTTGGTGCCTTGGAGGTGATTGTGAAGAGACCTGAAGAACTAATGTTGCATAGTTACCTCTGCGAGGAATAAGTTGAAGGTCATTGAATACCGACTTGTGAATGACTTGGTATTTGGAATAGAAAAGGTGGCAAGCATTTGTGCACATGGAGCCAAGTAGAAATGTCTTGAGAGTTACCTTGGAGGAGACCGAGGGATTTATGTTTTGAAGGAGACAAAACTATCTCGTACAGTTCTTGCATTAGAATGTGCTAACAACATTAGAGGCCACTCTTAAAGTATTTGGCGGAGATCTTCATCTTGTAATCAGCCTTTGAAAAGAATAATGTGGTGAGTGTATTATATATACATGCATGATGATAGCACCATGGCAGAGTGGAAGAATAACAGAGCCTCGAGAGGAGGTTGTCGGTTCTTGTAGAGAGTGAAAAGTGGTGAAGCATGGTCGTAGCCTGTAGAAGACCAAAATGACATGCAACAGTCAATGAAGATAAATGTACATGGGTTATTTGAAGAAGCTGAAAGATATGGAATGTCATTCTTAAAATGAAGAATAGAGATCATTATATATTGAACTTGGCCTTCAAAATAAGAAAGGTGGCGGACCCGCTTTATGGTGAATTCAGTCTTGGACTATGGAAGACCCATAAAGCATGAAAAATAACTAGTAAAGGCAAAGAGAATGTGGGTGAGTTGTGAGTCAACAATGATAGTGGAAGATAATATGGAGTGTTTGTAGATATGAGTGAGTGGGTCGATTTTAAACTACATCACATAATCCTTAGGGAGTTTAACACCCATAGAATCAAAGTGAAGGAAGTAATTTTCTTTGTCGTCATTGATGATGTTTTCCAATGTTCTTTTAAACTTCTTTCTTTTCTTAAGTTTGTTATAATCTTCCTTTTTTATGTCTTCTTCACTTTCAGAATTGAACAAGGGGCGATCATGATTTTGTTCTTCTTGATCTTATCTTCATCATTATATTTTTCAAATGCAACACTCCATCCATGAGGCCCAACCATTGTGTGTGGTTCTAGTTGTCCTATGTTAAGAGGTGTTGAGGGTGAGTCTTGATTGAAAATAGGATTTTTCCTTGATGTACTCCCGCGATGGAATTTAATCAGTCTAGGAGATCTTTCTAAGTCATCAACAGGATATTGATTGTGTCTTGTGTTAACCATGAAATCATAAGAGGAGTCTCTTCAAAGTGTCCCAATGTGGAAAAAGGGTTTGAAATCATCCAAGTGTGTTTGTCCAAAGAAGGGTGAGTGACATTTTTATAAGACTAAGTGATAAGTTTCAGCATCAGAGGGTTAGAATGACCTGATAGTGAGATGGGAACCAAAGAGGCTTGCAAGTAAAATAAAAACATGACTTGGGAATGATTGTTCGAAGACAAGAAAGCATGCAAGGTGAACTTGCAACTTGACTGATGAAAAATTTCAGATTGACTGAGAAGGAAAAATGAACCCGATAGAGAGACAAAAAGGGTATGCAAAAATGCAAAGATCCTAATTCTGACACATGCCAAGACACTCTCAATATCTTATGTGAGCCACTAAATGCGACCTTGGATTGAATAGATGTGAAGCTTCTTTAAGTCAAACTTCTTCGATGCGACCCTAAATTAAGCTGGTTTCCTGGATGTGACCCTAGATTATAGGATGCAATCCCGGATTGAATGAATGTGGCTATGTTCACCAGGTGCAACCCTATATAACAAATGCAACCTTCTGATGGACTTTTTTGTGTTTTCCACTTGGTTAAAAATGAAGAAAGTTCTCTTATATCAGGGTTTATCTACTAAATTTATATGGTTTTGAAGGTTTGTAACTATCTGCAAGTGTTTGAGAGGTGATAAATTGAGGTGATTATCTTTTTTTTAAAAGTACACACATCAAGAAAGTTATTTAGACTCCAAGCACACCTATCCTTTACAACTAGGCTGAGATCATAAATACTTTCTCATTGACTTAGGAACACACTAAATGACTCCTCATAATATGGCGATCCAACAACATGCAATGGATGTTGGAGCCCATATTAGCCAAGTAGTAACGCAAAGGAGGGCTTGATATCATGAGTTTTTTGGGGCAATTACTATTTTCCTTGAAAAAATATTACTAACCTTTTGGAGGTAGTTTGGGTGGCCATTACTAGAAGGTGTTTAATTCGGGCATCCTTTCACAAGCATCTCCCATGGACTTGCACAAGGAAATATTGATGCGTACAGCCCTATGAGTACCTATATGAGTGTATTATTACAAGCAATATTCAAGTGAATCCGCTCTACACAACATCAAAAGAATGATCATCAATGTTCCAAGGATAAAACTGACTATGTATTCCAAGATTTTAATCTCAAGAAATCATTTTGATTATAGTGAGGTGGAAGAGTTGGTGTCCACTTGTCCTCACTTGGGTCATTCCCAGGAGATTTTTTCCTCAACCAGAAGGCCCTCTAAAGTTAAAAGAAGTAAAGAGGATTGGTGGCTTAGGAGTCTAGATTTATGATTTTTCATGAGGAAGAAAAGAATACTCTCCTATCCATCTCATTTTATCCTATCAAACACATCATGAATTTTTCAATTTCCAAGAAATGTGAACTCAACGCTTAATCTTCATTTTGAGTTTCTGATTTTATGCTTGGGAAAAGAGCATAATCCTCTAGTTATATTAAGAATTAAATCCAAGTTATACCTTTAATTACCAAAAAATCTTTAAGACACAATTTTTAGTCAATTTTCGAGGCAACCTGCATGACAATCATTAGTAATTTAATGTGTTTGATTCCCTTTCTTTGGCAATTGGTTCCTCTGATATCATCCTACAAAAAATTTTAGGTTGCTATAAATCCATCACAAACATCAAATTCACTCATTAGTCATCAGAAATCCCTCAATTATTCTAATCAAAACACCAGATGCGAATAAGGAATTTCACTAAATGTGATGCTTTATGAAATGCAATCAAGGATTTACTAAATGTGACTAAGGACCCTAAATCTGACCCAGAATTAACCAGATGTGCTCTTTACCAAATGTGACTTTTGATTTACGAGATGTCTTCCAAGAATTACCAAGTGTGATTATTTTCATCGTATGCAGTCCTGTTCACAAGATGTGGATCTGCACTACAAAATAGAGATTTAAAATTGAAAAAAATATTCTCAAAAGGAGGTAAAATCCGGGGCTCTGCCCCATGGTGGGCACCAAAAATGTGTGTGTTTTATGTGTCAATCAACTGCACCTACAAATCTGAAAATATAACACTTTATAACTCATTAGTTTAATTATTAGCACAAGAAATCAATCAAATATTACAATTGAAATCAATCTATAGCTTCCTATTTAGAAAGAGTTTGATCTATCTATGATATTGCTCTCAGAGTATCCATTAGATCAGTGACAATACAATGCTAAAATGGAAGGTTTAAAATAATGTAAAGCCATTAGTATGAATCTTAAGATAAAAACATGATACATTCATATGATCCTTTAAGAAAATGAAATTTTCATTAAGTAGCTAAGAATGCATGAATTCATTTCTACAGCATAAGCCTAGTCCAAGATTATAATATTTTCTGATTATTTGAGCTCAAAATTCACTCCTTTTACGGAGAATGAAGTGAAATGAGTGGTTGAGATTGATTCTTGAGGAGTGATTAGGATTTAATCCTTGCTTGATCCATGTGAGGTGATCCATGTGTGTCAACTCTCATTGGTTCATCAATTGAATTTTTCCCTTTGTGGTGAGTTGTAATTTATGAGTGTTTATTTAATTTGCTTTAATTAATTACCTTAGTTAAGGGATTTAATGAGGTTGATTTGATTAAATAATCCAAGGTAATCAATTAGGAATTAATGATAGATTTGACAAGTTTTAATGCTTTCTTTAAGGGATTTCATTGATTTTAGAGAATTATGCCAATAATCAAATAATCAGATTAGCATAATTGGGAGAAAGGTGTTTAGTTAAGGAAAAAATGCATCTTGGGTTAGAGTATCCCAATTTAGAGTGATTACACTTTGATCCTAATATTCTTAGATTAAGATAATTTTATGAAATATAATGTTGATAATGCAAGTGAAGGATTAATGATATGAAATGGATAATATGTTGATTATGTAACTAAATCAAAAAAATATAAGCCAATGACACAATTTTTATTATTAGTAAAATGCTCTTAAAATTCTAAAATGCTATAATGCTCTAAATTTACAAGATTCTAATTATCTTGAAATGGTGAAAAGTGCTCTTTTTATAGGAATTTGTATCCCTCAAGCCCATGTGGGAAGATTGAATGGTTGATATTAAAATATGGACAAATCAAGGGTGAAGATTGGCTTGGTTAGAGGCGTTGAGAGGAATGTTGGAGTGGTTGGTATGTGAGAGGAAGAATAGGGGGGTGTTCCTCCTACATTGACAAGGAGGTTCATGAGAGAAGGAGAGACACATGTCAAGTGTCTCTCTATAACTCTTGAGAGGAAGAAGGAATGACCTTTTCCTCAATATGACTCTTTCTACAAGTGTCCTTATGAGTCATCTTTTACCATATGAGGTGGATAGAAAAGCCACTAATTTATAGGCAAGTTGGCATGGACCAATTCCTATGAGGACATGTGAGACCAAGTATCAGAAGGCCACATACCGTTTCTATACCCTTAGGAATAGGGACTCATTTGTGAGGATAAATAAAATAAATTAATTATCTTATCCTAGGTTGAGGTGTCATGTGTGGTGGACTAATATGACCTATTCATATGATGAGAGTGTAATTAAGTATTTTTTAGAAAATCAATTATTAAGGGTAATTGGAAAATTTAGGATTAGGAGAATAAAAAATGTAAATTAACTGAATAAATTAAATAATATATCTAGTAAAAGTAGAATATACAATTAATTAAAAAATAAATATTTAATTAATTACTCAAGACATTTTTAAGTGTATACATATTGTAATGTAAATGATTAACTAGGAAAGTCACTAAACATGGTAAAAATGGACTATAATAGACAGATAGTGAGTTGTGTATGCACCCTAAAATGGTTGCCTAGACTATGGGCCCCATTTATCATTTTATCAATTTATCAATTTCCCGAATCAATGCTTTGGAACATTTTCAATTCAAATCAATTTCCTTGATCAAATTGTAATTAATTCAATTATTTCAATAATTCCTAAGGTTTGATCATTTTTATTTAATTAAAAGATTTAATGTCCCTTTTAATTAAATAAAATTCATCTTATTTAATTAAATTAAATTCCTCCCATTTAATTAAATAAAATTCTTATAATTTTCTAAATTAAAATAAAACCCCTCTTTTAATTAAATAAATAAAAATCCCCACTTAAAGCACTTTATTTGATGAAAAATGAAATAAATTAAATAAAAATCCCTTTTTCTTCATATCTTCCTAAGTGGTGGGCTTTTTGCCTCTTAATCATAGCCTTTGATTTTTGCCTCTTAATCTCTACCGTTCATTTTTCTTTAGAAGGAAATCTCTCCTCATTTTGATATATAGATTTTTTTAGGTATTGTTATGCTGTAGGTTTGGAGAGCAATTTTGGAGGAGGATTTGAGCACTCAAGCTTGGATATTGCAACTTCTCTCTTCTTGTTTTCTTCTTCTTTCATCAATGACTATTCATGTAGATTAGATTCATGTTTCCTTTCATAGATTAACCTTGCATTTGTGTTTCCTTTCATAGATTAATCTTGCATTTTTATTTCTTTTTATAGAATAATCATGCATTGTTATCATTTAGATTAATTTCCTTTTCATGCATTGCAATCATTTAGAATAATTGTCATTTTCGTTCATTGAATCTCTCATTTCATGGTGTACTTGCATGGGCACAACTAGGTCAATTTGAGGGCCTCCATTACACACATTTGCACACCATGACTAGTGAGCTATGAGTCAATATTTGAGGCCTCATTCTTGAGCAACCTTGGATGGAATGACCCATAGAAGTGTGACTACATTTTCATCACACATTTTTGGCACCCACCGTGGGGCAGAAGATTCATTTTCTATCACTATAGTTATTTTTCATCATTTATTTTCAGATTTTTGTATTTTCTGTACTTTTTGTACTTTCTACAGGGAAATTTCGTGCGAGATTTTGCAGGTCTACAAGCGAGATTTTGCTGGATTCTGTGTTTCCTTGCATGGCTCTGTGTGAATCTTTGCATGGCACTGTGTGAATCCTCATGCGACATTCGACACCAAGCTGTGATCTGAACTAGTTTGTTGTTTTCTATATTTTTATGCTATCTATGCACTTCTTTGTGCGGGCCTATGCATTTCTTCCCATGACTGTGCACATCTTCGCACAACAGTGTGCGAATCTTGACGCGAGATTCTGCACCAGAGATCTATTTTTCATTGCTATATTTTTATCTCTATTTTTCTTGCTAACCACTAATGTTTACTATTTCTGGTGGTTTTTGATTTATTGTTGCTATTGTTGTTGTTGTTTCTGATTTGGACTTGCTTGGATAAACAACAAAATGATTCATGTTGCATTGGATTTGAGATATTTTGTTGATCTATATAACATTTGGATTTTGGGAATAAAATGAACATCTCATGTGTTTAGGTTGAGTGTTTTCTTGTTTTCATAGATCATATTTCCAATTGGTGCTCTAAAAATGGACCTACATTTGCTTTCTTGCATATATGTTTCACATAGTAATTAGGCCCTATGAACACTATTTGTGGTGATCTTGAGAGAGTGGGCTTCATTCGCTTGTCTTACATGCGAAGCTCTTCTTGAAAATACATCCCCTTGTAGGTAGGGAAGGATTTGTCTTTATCTCATTGGTCAACTTGGTTTGGGCTTCAACTTTTGGTGATACTTTCTCTCTTTGGGGAGAATGGTGTCATTTTTTGTTGTGTGAACCTTGAATGAGGTGATTTCAAATTAGTGGGTCAATTAATATTGTTTGCTATGTTTGGGTGAGGTGAAGAGGCTAGAGGATTATGCTCTTTTCCCTTTTGGGAGAATCAGAAACTTGGAACCCTTGAATCCAAACCAAGTCCCCATGTGGTCCATATTGTGAGTCTTCCTTGTTAGAGAGGGTTAACCATAGTGGACATTCACTTTATTGGGTAAACCACATGGATAGAACCTCAAGCGGTAATAGCCATTTTCGCCATGGTAGCAACAACCTCTATATAAATGTCCTTATGGAAAAAATCTTCACGGGTGTAGTTTCTGGTGGGTTGTTAGATCTCCTCAATAGCTCCTAATTGATTAAATTCTTGGACTATGTCAAAATGTCGGTGCGCCGGGATTGGATTTCACCCACTTGAGATTGCAAAATTTGTAGAGTCAAACCATTACTAAGAACCATAGTGCAACCAACTTTTTATTCTCTAGAACTATGTGCATGATTGGAAAACATTTTGAGAACATACACAAGTAGCATTCTTATGGAGTAGAAATACTATGACACTATCTATGTTCATGCGCAAGGTTGCTTTGTCCCTTGCCCATTGTTTGAAGACATTGATTTCTTGAACTCCTTGATTGTTGTATTGCATGTCTAATTCATGATAAAATCACTTAATGCATCTAATTAGTCAATTGAAACAATTGAAAACTGAGTTTTGTGTCCTTTCCTCATGTGAGAAAATTGTTTCTTCTCGTCATTCATTGCGTTTCCTCATGCGGCTATCTGAGAATCCTTGCGTGATATCTTGCCAATTTTCTGTTATCCTGTCACACCATTCTGGTCTTTCTTCGTGCTCCTATGAATTTTTTCATGCAGTCCTGGGCTAATCCTCGCGGGAGAAAGCATTTCATCGGGCCAAACTGCCTGCTAGTGAGCTGTTTGCTATCATTTTTGAGCCTATTTAACTTGGTGCCCTATCATTTTTGGTTTTCTGGGTTGATCTGGGTTAGATTGGATTACTTACCCCACTTTTATAATCTTTTTTACGCTTAAGATTCTTTCATTTTGACCTCTTGAATTAGCAATCCTTGGTTTCACAAGTGACCTTGCTTGGAAGCTTGGTGAGCTAGGAACCATCCTTGTTGAAAAGATAAACCTTTAGATTCTTTGATAACACACTTGGAGAGTTTTGGTAGTCTCTTGTCCATCCACTTTCATACAATTTAAATCTCAATAAATATAATTTGAGTAGGACCATCCTCCTAATCCATATGTGCTAGGGTATTCACCCAAATTTATTGGGCACCTCTGTGGCAGTGTTGGCTTACGCCCCTTTGCAATATTCTATCTTATCACCTCTTTTTGGACAATTTAATGCCTTTACTATCCTAGTTTGGTACCAACATTTCTTAGGGTAATCCTATTAGCTGGTACTTTTTCTTTCATGCCAGTTACAACAAGATATCAAGAAAATCAAGGAAAATGACCTCAAGTGGTTTTTAACCAATTACCCTTAGTTCAAACTCGCCAAAGATATAAGGGAAAAGAACCCATATTTGATCAATCACCTAGGAATAATTTGGAAGTGTGGTTTGATTCCAAGAGTCATCTTAGTGAGTTGGGTATCCCCTTAGGATCTTCTCGCTCTTCTATGGATATGAGTTACACAATGACTCGGAGAGAGAAGGAAGCAAGGGATAAACATTATGATGATATGTTTGCAAAGAGTAGAGATTATATTTCATTCAGTGGTTCCTCTCATAATATTAGACCAGCCTCACCCCTTATTTCAACAAGATATTTAGATGCACACCAAAGGGCTGAGAGAGAGAGAGAGAGGTAAGAGACATGCTTATGGTGATGATTTATCACAACATGAGAAACAAGGAGATGAACTTTATGATACTCATGTCAATACAACTTATACCAACAACTTGTTTCAAAATTCAAGACCAAGCTCACCTCTTAAAACATATACCAATTACATGAGTGACAGACTCAAGAGGATTGAGCATGAAAAGAAAGCATTCCAAGATGAACAAGTTCATAAGGAAAAACAAATTAGATTCCTAGAGATGGAGAAACAAAATTTGATAGAAATGGAAAGGAAAGCCTTTCAAGAAGAGCGAGATAGGCTCTTGGCTCGACAACTCAATGATCCATTCAATAATATGCATGTTAGTGGTGGAAATAGTTCTCCTCAATCCACTCCTCCTAGGATTCTATGAAGTAGGAGACATTCAAGATCAGCATCACAATCTCCTAGCCCTAGGGGAAGAAGGGTTTCTAGACATGATCATCATAGGAGACAAAACCCTCCTAGGAACTCAAGGCCATCTTTACAATGTGCTCATTATGGTTCACAATATGGCATTAGTAGCTTGAGCTTTCATCGCACCTCCCAAGATTTCATGAAAATGCTACAAGAACCACTTTTTCAATAGTATGTGGATAAATATGTGGAGAAAAACAAGGATAAGTTCCTAGAGAGTCTAATCAACAAGGGTTCTAGGGTCCCTTACAACTTTGATGTGGATAAAAATATTAAGAAGCAAGGTCCATCCCAAGAGGAGAAGATCAACAAAATGCAAAGAACAATAGACAAGATGTTTGCACCTAAGAATTCTTTCTCATTGGACTCGATTTGTCCTAATCCTTTTGATAAGAGTGTTGACATGAAAGAGTTTCCTAGAAAGGTTTAAATTCCTCAATATGACAAATATGATGGGAGTGGAGATCCACATGATCATGTGTGCCAGTTTTATACCACAAGTTTTGAGTTCCATCAAGATGATTCATACCTTATGAGATTGTTCCCACGAAGTCTTAAGGGACAAGAAATGGAATGGTTTACTAAGATAACTCCCCCTGTTAAGACTTTCAAAGATCTTGTTCACAGATTTGTTCAACACTTTTCATACAATGTTTCAAGATCTATCACTTTGTTGGACTTATGTAGCTTAAAGCAGAATCAAGGAGAATCCTTTGTTACTTTCTTGCAAAGGTGGAGATGAAAAATCTCTTGTTTTTCTAGAACTATTCCTGACAATAAAAATGGTTTTTGATTCATTTGACACCATGGTTGAGACCGCATGTAGAATCAAGGATGTTTTAAGAGAAAAAGGAATTTTGACTAAACATGGAAATAACAACAACAATGCTCAAAACAACAACTCTAACAAGGATAAAGGGAAGAACCAATATTGGAATAGGAACAAACAAGTGCTTAATGATGGAGTTGTGGATTCCTCCCAACCTAAAGATCAACATGTGCTCCACTTATCTAGTACTTCTCAATCTACGAAGTTCAATACATTCAATAAACAAGAAAGTAAGCCAAGTTACCAAGGTAAGCCTAAAAGCAAAAAATGTCAATTTGCAAAACTTGGTGAGTCATATGAGAAAATTTTAAAGAAACTTATTGATAAAAATATGGCCCATCCTCAAGATGCTACGAATTTTCATATACCTAAAGTTAAACCACATTGGTGGAAGGAGAAAGTCTATTGCATATTTCATAATGGTATTGGACATGACGTTGAACACTGCTAGAAACTCAAGCATATCATTCAAGATCTCATTGAGAATGGAAAACTTACAATAGATGGATTGAACACCAACACCGATCATAAAGCATTCAAGGAACCTTTACCCAAATATGACAAGGGGGAAACCTCTAAAGTTAAGAATGGCAAAGCTGAGATCAATTATACTTACACAGATGCAGAGAATACTATCAACATGCTTGAATTTGTGGAAGAAAATGTTAACATGATGAGTGGAAGAGATCCTTATGGTTATGATCTAGATGAATAATCTCCTCCTATTTTTTACAAAGAACCTATTGTGGTGCTAAGGGGTCCCAACTCTAGAAGGTCGTCTCAAGTCCTTAATGTTGTTACCCAAAGTCAAGGTCTCGTTGTCATTAGAGGACCCAATTCAAGTCAGTCAAGTAAACCTAAGCAAGTGGTGTCCAAGCATGTCACCTTGAAACCAATTGTTAATCCTAAATCAAGCTATAGTCTTGTTGATCAATTACAAAGAACCCCAGCTCAAATTTTGATCTTTGAGCTCTTAGAGTTGTCCCTAAGACATAAACAAATCCTTGAGGATGCTTTGTGCATGGAAAATGTCCCCAACAACTTAGATATTGATCAATTCCAGAATATAGTTAATCACATTGCTAGCCCTCATTACCTTGCATTTTTAGAAGATGATGATAAATCTTTGAGCCATCCACACAATCTTTCCCTTCATATTGAGGTCATGATCCATAGAACCCGTGTTAGGTGTGTGTTGATAGATGGGGGTGCTGGGCTTAATATTTGTTCCTTTAGTCTTTTGAAAGAATCGGGTTATTCTGAAGAGGTTATAGATACCAGAAAAAGGATTACTATCAAAGCCTATGATGAGGCAGAAAGAAGTTCCAAGGGGTTGGTCGTCCTTCCTGTTAGGATTGGCCCTGTTCAAAATGATATTTTATTTTAGATAGTTGATGCTAGACCCCTTGTGTATAATATCTTACTTGGTAGACCATGGATTCATGACATGCAAGAAGTTCCATGTACCTACCATCAATGTGTTAAGTCCCCCTAAAATGGAATAGAGATTTGTATACCTGGGGATAACACTTTATCTGTCAATTCAATTTCAGCAGGAACTCATGTTCCTCTCAATAGAGAAGTAGAAGATTTTGATGCAACTTTAGCTGAATACAAAGACAAGCTTAAGTCAATAGACCTTGGTATGGGGGGTATCAACGCAACTCCCTCACAACATTACCAGTTTTGCCTCGGTCTTATGGCAAGCCTTCAAAAGAGAAGAAACCTTCCTCTTCAGCTATGACTTTATTTGTTAAATTTGTAGAATCATCAGTGCCTATCCAAGATGAGAAAGAGGAAACATTTGTTAGAGATTAGATCTATAGAGAAGAAAAATACATGCACAATGAGAACTTCTCTCCCTCTCCTAAGGCTTATGAAAGAGGGTATACTTTCATAAAAAAGATGGTCTATCCTGGATATGGCCCTCTCAATCACAATTTGGATGCTAGGTTTGAACCTCTTGATTATGCTCAATTTGGACGCAAGTCTAAAAATCCAGTTGGCCTAGGATTTGAGAATTACAACAAGCACACTAATCCTCTCTTTGAAAAGTTGGATAGTGACGATGACCCAAAGTATGTACCTAATTTGACAAATTATTAGGATATGTGTGAAGATTGGGTCCCTTCCACTAATCTCCTTTGGGTAGATTCAGATATTTCAGTCACCCATGCATCAGTTGCAACTTTAGAACAAGATGAATCAGATATAGAAGATCCTCTGAGAGAGCATCAATGAAAGAATCTTGTTCATTTATTGGAAAAATAAAGTGCTACTTTTGATGAAATGACACCTTCCACATCAAGATGCCCAAAACCTTCATGGTGTAAGCATCCTAGTCGCAGTTCAGATACAAGTTCTAATGAGTATGAATGGGACTCTTTTTCAGAGCCTTCTACAATTGATAGAGATATTGATGTTGTTCATACTTATAGTTCTCAACCCGAGGTAGCCAAAAAGTCACATGTAGGATTAGAGGATTTGAACCCACATGTTTCCTTAGTGGGTGATTCTTTTCTTGTTAGGATGAATCCTGATTTGGGTAGCTTAGAGGGATACTTGACAGACTTTGACTCTTTGGTCACTAGTGATAATACCATTCACATTTATAACCTTGAACCAGTCATTGACTTGCCTCTTATTCACCCTGACCTCATTGATTGGTCCCAACACTATCAAGAACCTGAGCTCTTAACATTCCAAAATGATTATGAGATAGCTTGTTACCTAAATTCCATTGAACCCATAGTCTCTTCCACCAGTGAACTGGCTACCAGCCTGACAGAGCCAGACATCAAGTACCTTAGTCACAAGATAAAAAGAAAAGAAAATCAAAAGAATAGGAGTTTTGATGGAAAAAACCACTATGTGGCAGTGTCAGAACCAAAAATGGTAAAAATAAATGACGTATCCAAGGGTGAAAACCTCTCTGAGGCACCTAAGGATGAGGTACTTGATCGTCTCCATAGATATTTTCAAGATCGATCTTCTGTTCTTATCAAACCAACACAAGCAGTCAATTTGGGTACGGGTGAGGCTCCACAAATAGTACACTTGGATGAGTCCTTGTCACCAATAGAAAAAGAAGCTTACACTAAGTTCTTACTAACAAAGAAGATTAATTTTGCATGGACTTATTCAGATATGCCAGGATTGGACATTAATCTTATTATGCATCACTTGTCCATAGCTCCAAATGTCAAACCAGTTAAATGAAAATTGAGAAAGATGCATCCTCACATAGCTCTCCTCGTCAAAGCAGAATTGGAGAAACTCCTTGGTGCAAAATTTATAAGAGCTATTGCCTATGCTGAATGGATATCAAACATTATACCAGTTTCCAAACATGACAAATCCATTAGAGTTTGCACAGATTTTAGAGATCTCAATAGAGCATGCCCAAAGGATGACTTTCCACTCCCCAATATAGACATGATAGTGGATATGACTGCGGGTTATGAGATTTATTCTTTGATGGATGTTTTTTCCGGATACAATCAAATTAAGATAGCTCATGAAGATCAAGAAAAGACTGCATTCACTTGCACATGGGGTACCTATTGTTGGAACATTATGCCTTTTGGATTGAAAAATGCAAGAGCTACCTATCAACGAGCTATGAAAACAATGTTTCATGACATGATTCATAATAATATGGAAGATTATGTAGATGACACCTTGGCCAAGTCTAAACAAAGAAATACACACTTAGACGATTTGGAAGTCATTCTAGATCGCATGGAACAATTTCAACTAAGGTTATATCTTAAAAAGTGTGCATTTGGAGTCACCTCTAAAAACTACCTGGATTCATCATTTTAGCAAAAGGAATAGAGGTGGACCCCGAAAAAGTTCAAGAAATCATGGATATGACGCCTCCTAAAAAAATTAGTCAAATGAGGAGTCTTCAGGGATGTCTTCAATCTATAAGGAGATTTATTTCACAATTGGCAGATAGAGCACAACCCTTCAATAAGAACTTACATAAAGGAGTCAGATGTGTTTGGAATGAGGATTGTCAAAAGAGCATAGATCAAATCAAGAAATAATTAGCAAATCTTCCTATTCTAATGCCTCCTATCCTAGGGAAACCACTTATTCTATACATTTTGGTGATAGTATCTTCCTTGGGGGCATTACTAGCTCAACTTGATGAACATAGGAAAGAAAGAGAAATATACTACATTAGTCGTACTCTCGTTTCATATGAGGTTAACTACACTGGCATTGAGAAAGCTTGCCTTGCTATTGTGTTTTCTTCTCAAAAGTTGTGACATTACATGCTTGCACACACTATACACCTCATAGAAAAAATAGATCCACTCAAATATTTGCTAAGTAAGGCTACCCTCATAGGTAGACTTTCTAAATGGATGATGATACTTTTAGAGTTTGACATAAAGTACATTGAGCGTAAAGCAATCAAAGGACAAGCTATAGCAGATCAATTGGCTGATTTCCCATTAAAATATAATGCACCTATTCAAGTTGACTTCCTAGATGAGCACCTCATGTATATGACTGAAAGAACATGGAGGATGTTCTTTGATGGATCTTTTATGAAAAATGGTTCAGGAGCTAGTGTGTTTGTTTCTCCTCATGGGTACATGATTCCTAAGTCTTACAAGTTATTATTCCCATGTACAAACAACATTGTTGGGTATGAAGCTTTAGAAAATGGACTTAAGATGGCCATAGAATGGAGAATCATAGAGTTACACATCTATGGGGATTCATAGCTGATCATCAACCAAGCTAATGATGAATATCAAACAAAACATGAGAAAATGATACGTTACAAGAAAATGGTTGATTCCTTGAAATGCTACTTCACATTTGTCACCTTTCAGCAAATCCATAGAGAAAAAAACAAAGTAGTTGATGCTATTGTTACACTTGCTTCACTCCTTCAGTTAGAGCAACATGAATCAAGATTTGAATTCCTGGTGGAAGAGCTACATCACCCTATCTTTGACTCCCAAGAAATCCATGTCATTTTTACCCTTGTTGGTCATTAATCATCCCGTTATGGTGCCACTTACTCATACCTTCATGATGGCATTATACCTGAAACCTTTAACCAATCTAAATGCAGAAACCTTACCCAAAATGCCTCTCGCCATTTCCTTATCGCTAGTGATTTGTATAGGAGGGGTCTAGATGGAACACTTCTTAGATTCTTAGAAAAGGAAGAATCTGACCAAGCGTTAGTTGACAGCTATGAGGGCATCTGTGGGGTACATTCCAATGGTCTTTCCATGGCTCGAAGGTTTCTTAGGGTGGGGTACTATTGGCCTACGATGTAGATTGATGCAGTAGATTTTGCAAAGTCATGTGAAAAGTGTCAAAAACATGGTAACCTGATACATGCTCCATGCAGAGAGCTCATTCATTCTATATCTCATTATCCATTTCAGTGCTGGGCCTTTGATCTTGTTGGGAAGATTCATCACAACTCATCACGTGGACACAAGTTTATTATCACTGCTACTGATTACTTCACTAAATGGGTAGAAGTTGTCCCACTTTCTGTTGCCTCGGGAAAGACTGTTTCTCTATTCATTCTGAACCATACCATCTACCGATATGGAGTGCCTTCCAAGATTACCACTGACAATGGAGGCTAGTTCAAAAATAAGGACCTTAAGAAACTCTGCAAGAAATTCAAGATTAAACAACATTGGTCCTCCATTTACTTCCCGCAAGGAAATGGTCAAGCAGAGACATCAAACAAGACCATTCTTAAAGTCTTGCATAGAACAGTCTATAAGAATGGTAGAGATTAGAATTTACAAATAAATCTTCCTTTGTGGGCCTATAGAATGATTATTCATACTCATACTGGGGCTACTTCTTTTTCCCTCCTTGATGACATGTAACTGATTGAATGTTTGATAATGTTAAGTTGAAGATGATGCAAGACATTAAATTAGTTAATGGTTTGTATTGTCATTGATGTCAACTTGATATCATCTATACAATCATGTACATAATGCCAAAGACTTCAGAGAATCAATGGAACAGAGATTACACTTTCAGCAATGCATAAAAGTCAAGTATTTGCTAAGTGACAGACAACACCGACAGAGTGCACACCATCGGTAAAGGCAAAGAAAAAGTCACAGTGATACCTGACGAGCAAAAGATAGAGTTTCCCAATGAAGAAAAATCACAGGATGCCTGACGAGATGAAAATAGAGTTACCTAATGAGAAAAATCCAATGATGCCTGACGGACGAAGATCCTAAAGCTAACTGGAGTTACACCGATGGAACTGGCAGTTTTCACTGATGACTAACTGCAGAATTGACCGACAGAACATAGAGTTTAGAAAATGACAAAATATCTAGCTGGCAGAGCTTAAGGATAGACTTAAATGGTTGTTTTATTTTTTTTATTCACCCAGAGTTAAGTAATTGATTTAAAGATTATTTATACAGTTGGCAAGAAGATAATTATGAGATAAATCAGGAGTTAAAGCTGTAAATCAGATTGGCTTGATTGCTTTTCATGCCAAGAATCAAGAATAAAGGAATATCATGTCTATATAAGAGACAAGCATAATTCATTTCTAAAAACACATGCAATCAAATACACAGAAGGAGAGTGAATAAAAAGAGGATGCTAAAGAGAAACCGATGAAGGATAACTTCTTACAGTCTTGATCAATCAATCTGAAGGAGAGCTAAAGAATTCTACAGACACTGACGAACAATAAAGCACAACATCACAAAGAAGAAAGTGTGGAGCACAAAAAATTGAATTTATACATTAATCAGAGAGGTATTGTACATAAATAGATCTGAAAATCTACAATTCAAGTTGCATTAGAAACATGTCATAATGTTTCAATTTAACCATTGAAGCATCAAGTCTCTTAACAAAGCAAGACTTAACTGTCTTCTATAATTAAGCTATATCCTAATAGATTTCCAAAAAATTAATCATGAAGATAGCATTGAGTGCCTGATACCAACACACAGTCTAAGAAGGAGGCTGATACAGTTAGGTAGCACTAGATATGCCAGATAACTATTGTGCCCATAGAGGTGGATCAATATTGGTAGCATATACATGCTAGATATCAAGTGATAGAGTCATATTAAAATCCTCTAACAAGGTCACACCTAACAGCGTGTTTGTAACCTTTAACAGGGTTGGCTCCTAACAAGGCTCACTTTAGAAGAGTGAAAATTTGGGGTACCGATCCTGGTGGTTTTTTCCTTAATAGGGTTTCCACATTAAAATCCATGTGTTATGTGTGTATGGTTTATTACTTTATTGTTTTACATTTCACATATGCATTTCTAGATTGATTGGTATACTCTACGGATTTACTGAGTATCGGTAAATATGTTTTACTACTTATCGATTATCAAGAACAATAAGGACAGACAAGGTAAACTGACAGACAGTCAAAATATTATAATTATTTCATGGCATGCATCTAGTAGGGACTTAATAATCTGAGGTGTATTGATTGGTGGTTAAAGATTAAAGGATTAATTCTTGAGTCCACTGATTCACCCCCCCCATCTTAGTTATTACTAATAATTGGTATTAGAGCTTGTGTGCTTACAAGGAAGGTTTTAAGACCCAAGTAAAGATCACAAGATGAATAGACGAGATGTGCCCAAGTTGAACAAAGACAACTTTGCTTCATGGAAAAGAAGGATAAGACTCCACTTATCAGGTATTGGTAATGGTGTTACTCAATACTTAGATACTGAATATGTGTTTCCTACAAGACCATTCACAATAGATTAATTGAGAGAGAAGCATGAGCATAACTGCATGGTTATAGAGCTTTCTTCCTCACTCTCTGATGTTGAATTTGAAGATGTCAAGGATTGCAAAACTACAAAGAAAATGTGGGACAAACTGAATCTTGTACATGGAGGTGATACAAATTTTCTGAGAGCCAAGGCAGAAAGCCTTAGATGAAATTTTGATGATCTTAGAATGAAAGAAGGAGAAAACATCACACAGTACAGCACAAGAATAAAAGAAGTAGCCAATGCTATACGAGGTGTTGGAGGTACACTTGAAGAGAAGACAGTGGTAAGTAAAATCTTAAGAACCTTATTTCTTGTATATGCTATTAGATTTTTTGCAATTCAAGAAATGAGAGCAGTAGAAAACAATACAGTTACTCTTGATAGTTTGATTGGTAGACTGATTTCATTTGAGATGAATAACTTTGACAATAGTGTTTTACCAAGTTTAGAGTCTGCATTTAAGTCTTCTATGAAAATAAGAAAACCCAATTAAGGATACTCATCTAGAAGGGACAGTGAAAGTGAAAGTGAAGAAGAAGATCTAGATGAAATAGAAGCACTTATGGCTAGAAGAATACAAAGAGGCAAAGGTAAATACAAAGGCAAAATACCACTTGTATGTTTTAATTGTAAAGAGATTGGACACTTGTTGCAAGATGTCCTAATAGAAGAAAAGATGACAGAAGTAATGACATATCTTTTGAGAAGAAATCTGATAGAGGTGATAAAAAAGATTACAGAGGTTATCGACAATCAGAAAGAAAGGATACCCAAGACTACAAGGATAAAGGAAAGAAGGCTAGTTGTCTAGCTGCTTGCAAAGATGAAGATACTGACACCAAACCTGATGATGACATTGAGATGGTATTTGCAGTTGTGAAGGATGATTTAGATGAAGATGAAAGGTATGAAGAAACTGCACTCATATCTAAGGTTAGTAAGAATGATATCTGCATTATAGATAGTGGCTACACTCACCATATGACCGGTGACAAAGAAAAGTTTAACACTTTTGAATATTATAATGGTGGTACAGTAAGAATGGGAAATGATACACCTTGTCCAGTTGAAGGTAAAGGAATAATAATTCTAAATAACCTAATTAAATGTGAAAATGTTTATTGGATAAAAGGATTGAATTATAATCTACTGAGTGTTTCTCAGCTGAATAATTTAGGTCATGGAGTGGCATTTTAAAACAAGAAGGCAAATATCTTCAATGAATCAGGAAAATTGATTGGTACCGGTGAATAGACCAAATGTAACTTATTCTATCTGAATGATACTAATCCCACTTGCTTAATGACTAGAAACGAAGACATATGGTTGTGGCACAAAATATTGTGTCATGTGAATTTTGACAACATGATGAAAAAAAGCAAAAGAAGAAGTGTAAGAGGCTTATCGACGATGACAAAGCCAGACAACATCATGTGCAAGAATTGTCAAAAAGGTAAAATGATAAAGTCTAGTTTCAAAACTAAAACTCATACATCTGATGATATTCTAGAATTAGTCCATAGTGATTTATGTGGACCTATGAGGACAAAGAGTTATTATGGAGATAGATATTTTATTCTCTTTGTTGATGATTACTCTAGAATGATGACAGTCATATTTCTAAAAGAAAAATCTGAAGCATTCAAGATGTTTAAGTGGTATAAAGCTATGGTAGAAAAACAAAGTGGTAAGTATCTAAAATGTTTGAGATCAGATAGAGGAGGAGAATTTATATTAGGTGAATTCACTTATTTATGTAATGAGCATGGTATAAAAAGACAAGTTTCTACACCAAGAACACTACAGCAAAATGGGATTGCTGAGAGAAGGAACAGATCAATAGTTGATTGTGCAAGAACACTAATGATAGAGAAGGACATCACCCAAATCTTTTGGAGGGAATCTGTCAGCACTTCTATTTATACACTTAACAGAGTACAATTGAAGAAGGACACATAGAAGACACCTTATGAGATATGGTATGGTAAAACACCCAATATAAGATACTTCAAAATATTTGGTAGTCAATTTTATGTCTTAAAGGATGATAGAAATGGAAAGCTTGATGCCAAAAGTGATGAAGGTATTTTTTTGGGGTATTCTACCAAGAGAAGAGCTTTTAAATGTCTAATCAAGGCTTCTAACAAAATAGTTGAAAGTGAAAATGTAAATATTGATGAATTTGCAGAAAAGAATGAGCTGGGAAGCACAAAAGAACTAGAAGAATACAACAAGTTTGTATATTGTGAAGAACCCATATACCTACCCCAACAACAGTGCTTAATTCTAGAATAACATAATGTTGCAACTGATGGTCAGAATGTTGTTACCGACGATCAGGATAATGATCAAGATAATGTGCAAAGTAATGAAGATCAAGCTGATACACAAAGACTTATACTTGTACTTGCAAGATATGTAAGAAGTAACCATTTAGAGGACCAGATCATAGGAGATAAGAAAGTTGGTCAATAACAAGAAGTAAGTCTTTAAACTCAAATTTCTTAATTTGTGAGTTTGAGCCAAAATCTGTCAATGCTATACTAGATAATGAAGAATGGATAAGTACTATGAATGATGAGATTAAATAGATTAAGAAGAACAAAACATGGTCACTTGTGCCAAGACCAGATGACAAGAATGTCATCGGTACTAAATGGATATTCAAGAATAAGCTAAACAAGAATGGAGAAGTCACAAGGAACAAAGCAAGACTAGTATGCAAGGGGTATGCACAAGAGGAATGTATAGACTATGGATAAACCTTTGCACCCATTGCTAGGATAGAAGGAGTAAGAATACTACTTGCTTATGCTGCATACAAAGGATTCAAAGTATATCAAATGGATGTCCAGTCAGCATTCCTTAATGGAATACTTGAAGAAGAGGTATACATTGAACAACTAGAAGGGTTTATAGATCCAAACAAGAGGAATATGGTATGTAGACTGCACAAAGCCTTGTATGGATTAAAACAAGCTCCCAAAGCCTGGTATGAATGACTCCATTCCTATCTAATAAGTATTGGATTCATAAGGACTAGTGAAAACAGTAATCTTTATTTGAAAGAAGAGACTGATGCTAACAATTTGATTGCTGAAATATTTGTTGATGACATCATATTTGGAGGCAATGATATGCTATGCAATTCATTTCCTAATGAGATAAATAAAGAATTTGAGATGTATATGTTTGGAGAGATCAAGTTCTTTCTTGGTCTACAGATCATTCAACACAGTGAAGGCATTTTCATTACACAGTCCAAATACATCAAAGAGGTCCTAAAAATATTAAAGATAGAAGATTCCAAACCTGTTGGAACACCAATGGCTACTGGATGCAAATTAAAAAAGGAAGACAAGACAACAGAGGTAAATCAGACTTTGTATAGATTAATGATAGGAAAACTCATGTATGTTGTACACACTAGACCAAATATTGCACATACAGTAGGAATTGTTGCTAGATTTTTTGGTAACCCCAAGGAATCACATATGACTGCTATGAAAATAATTCTAAGATATCAGAAGAATACTGAGGAATTTGGCTTATGGTATAGAAGAGAAGGAAAATTTGAACTAAAAATTTTTACCGACGCTGATTGGGCTGGAAATCTTAATGACCGAAAGAGAACAACTGGAGGAGCATTCTTTATGGGTGATAGACTTGTCACATGGATTAGCAAGAAGCAAGGATGCATCTCTCAGTCTACTACAGAAGAAGAATATGTTGCTGCTACTGCAAACTACTCAAATATTGCATGGATCAAACAGTTGCTGGAAGGTATGCATATGAAGATCTCAGAACTGGTGATTATCTATTGTGATAACACTAGTGCAATAAACATTTTCAAGAATCCATTCATGCATTCCAAGACAAAACACATTTCAATCAAGTATCATTATTTAAGAGAACAAGTTCAAGAAAAAGAGGTGATACTTGAGTATGTGCAATCAAAAGAACAATTGACCGATATCTTCACCAAGCCACTACCCAAGGATACATTTGAATGCTTGAGAAAGAGACTAGGGGTCAAACCCTTGTCTACCAGTCAGTAAAATACTGAAGGCTGCATCAGACTATATATCATCAGAATATCATTCATATTGATGCAAGAAAAAAGATGAACTTCAAAGCTACATCTATATACCAGAGTTAAGTTATTGATTTAAAGATGATTTATACAATTGGAAAGAAGATAAATATGAGATAAATCAGGAGTTAAACCCATAAATCAGATTGGCTGGATTGTTTTTCACACCAAGAATCAAGAATCAAGAATAAAGGAATATCATGTCTATATAAGAGACAAGCATAATTCATTTCCAAAAACACATGCAATAAAATACACGAAAGGGGAGTGAATAGAAAGAGGATGCTGAAGAGAAACTAATGAAGGATAACTTCATATAGTCCTAATCAATCAAGCTGAAGGAGAGCTAAATAATTCTACAGACACTGACGAATAGTGAAGCACAACATCACAGAGCAGAAAGTGTGGAGCACAAATAATTGAATTGATACATTGATCAAAGATGTATTTTACTTAAATAGTTCTCAAAATATGCAATTCAAGTTGCATTAGAAATAGGACATAATGTTTTAGTTTAACCATTGAAGCATCAAGTCTCTTAACAATGAAGGACTTAACAGTCTTCTATAATTAAGGTATATCCTAACAGATTGCCAAAAATTTTATCATGAAGATAGCTTTGAGTGCCCAATACTGACACATAGTCTAAGAAGGAGGCTGATGCAGTTAGGTAGCACCAGATATTCCAGATACCTATTATGCCCATAGAGGTTGATTAATATTGGTAGCATATACATGCTAGATATCAAGTGATAGACTCATATTAAAATCCTCTAACAAGGTCACACCTAATAGTGTGTTTGTAACCTTTAAGAGGGTTGGATCCTAACAGGGCTCACTTCAGAAGAGTGAAAATTTAGGGTATCGATCCCAGTGGTTTTTCCCTTAACAAGGTTTCCATATTAAAATCCATGTGTTATGTGTGTATGGTTTATGACTTTATTATTTTACATTTCACATATACATTTCTAGATTGATTGGTATACTGTGTGTATTTACTGAGTATCAGTAAATAAGTTTTAATGCTTATCAGTTATCAAGAAGAATAAGGAAAGACAAGGTAAAACGACAGACAGTCAAAATATTATAAGTATTTCATGGCATGCATCTTGTAGCGACTTAATAATCTGAGGTGTAACGATTGGTGGTTAAATATTAAAGGATAAATTTTTGAGGCCACTGATTCACCCCCCNTCCCCCCCCCCCCCCCCCCCACCCCTCAGTTATTACTAACAGCCTTTGCATATGGTGTTGAAGCAATGTTACCTTTGGAGGTTGATATTCATTCACTTTGAGTTTCTCTCCATGGTCTAGTTACAGATGAAGACTACCACACCATGAGACTTCAAGAGTTAGAACTTCTAGATGAAAAATGTCAAGTATCATTTGACCATATGAGGGTTTATCAAAAGCACATGTCCAAAGCCTTCAAAAAAAAGGTTCACCCTAGAGAATTTCAAGTGGGAGATCTTGTCCTACGTGAAAATCCTAAGAATTAACAACATAGAGATCAAAAGGGAAAATTTGAACCGAATTGGCTTGGACCTTACATCATTACAGTAGCTTTTGGGATAGGTGCTTATTTACTATCTATAGAAGAGGGAGAACTCCTTGATCCTATCAATGTCTTGCACCTGAAGAAGTTCTATCCATGATGCCCGTTCTGTCTGGGGGCATCCTTTGTACATAATTATTGATCCTGAAAAAATCCCAAAAAATGATATATCGTCAAAAATTCTAAAAATCGGAAAATGTCCTAAAAAAATGTTCATCTTAGTGAAAACCTAGCAATAGGCACTTTTATGTATCTCCAAAAAAAATTATATATTCCAAAAATATAAAAAAATATAAAAATAAAAAAAAAAAAAATTTAAAAATAGAAAAATTGCCTTGATGAAAACTTGGAAACAGGGGCCTTGGTAGCGAAAATTTAAAAAAATTATAAAAATTCCTAAAAAAAGAACAAAAAAATTGAAAAATTTGTAACAAAATCCAAGTGGTGAAAACCTAAAAATAGGTGCTACTTGAGGCCTTTGCACCCTTATTTCTTAGCGTGTGTCCTCGACACTTAGTCTTTCTCCATCATGCCTTGTCCTTGTTGCCTTGGTCTGGAATTGGTCTTTGTCTTTGTTTAGGGGGCATAATTGTGTTAGCTTTGGTCTCTTGGATGCATTAGTCTTTAGGACACCTCACAAATGGTATTTTTCAACACCACCACAACTGTATTTTTTAATACAACCCCTGACATTGAGTTTTTTTAACACTTATCGGTTTGGTCTTACCCAATTTTTTCATGTGGTCTTACCTACTTGCAAGCATTTGATCCTTATCCTCAGAAATCAGTATCAGTTAACACACTTAATTTTTAAACACAACACTTAATGCTTGTGCTATGTCATGATATTTTCTTTGTGTGCTGATTGTTACTGATTTTTGTTGAGTGTCCTTGTCTAACAAGGCTCTTCATGATGCATAGCTAGAGGACTTGGGGCATGGGGCATGTTTTTATTTTCTTCCTGATTTATGCTTCACTATTTTTGTACAACCATTCTTCTGGTCATCCTGGCCTCTATGCCTTGATGTGAGTGTGGTTTTGCTACATTAAATTGGGTAAGCTAACATCACAGTCATCTTGACCTTTATGTCTTTGATGCTTATGTTAGAATCTTTCCACATTCCAATCTGATATAAATCACATTCATATCTTCATAGTTGCGCTTGTGACTAGTGATGATTGTGTAATTTTCAAATGTCTGTTAATAATGGCCCAATGATGAAAATAAGTTCCTTAAAATTCTCTCATAAATGATGAACATAAAGTCCTATGTTACAGTTGCTCTATTGCAAGAACACCTTTGCATTTTCATGTAGCTTGCATTGTTATACTTCATGTTAGTTTGCATTTTTAGGCTGCATTATGAGTTTGAGAGGGTTTCCTTCATCTTTCTTGTGGACATTTAATCAACAGTGATCATGTTTGACCTTCATTTCCTTATCTTCTTTCATGATCTCAATCACAATTTTCTATCTTAAACAGTTGATTGATTTTGGGGCATTCTCTTTCTTAAGGCAAATTCTCTTTCTTCTCTCCATTTCTTTCCATCTCTTCCAAACTTCTATCTTCCATTCGCTTTCACCCCACTTCTTTTCTTCTAATTCAACCTTGGGGCAT
>MU227981.1:689822-716419 GCA_018584345.1 Thuja plicata | reverse complement strand
ACACACGGTTAAGTGCGACCTTGTTAGAGGATTTTTATACATAGGTTGTCACTTAGTATCTGGCATCTATGCTACCATCCTTGAATCAGTCTCTTGACTGTCAATAGGCTTTATGCTAATCTTACTATCATCCTTGAGTCAGCCTTCTTCTTAGACTGTCAATAGGCTTTAGGTAAGACCAATGCTACTATCATGGGTCAACCTTCTGGTAATCTGTTAGGATATACCTCAATTACAAAAGACTATTAAGTCCTACTCTGTTAAGAGACTTAATGCTTCAATGGTTAAACTGAAACAAAATGACCTATTTCTAATGCATATGAATTGCATATTTTTAGATCTACTTACTTACAATATATTTTTGATCAATTTATCAATTCAATTCCTTTGTACTTAACTCTTTCTGCTCTATGATGTTATGTTTTTCTGTTCGTTGGTGTCTAGAAAATTATTTATCTCTCCCTTAGCTTGATTAATCAGGACTACATGAAGTTTATCCTTCATCAGTTTCTCTTCAGCATCTTCTATTAGTTCACTCCCCTGTGTATCTAATTGCTTTTTTGAAATGAATTATGCTTGTCTCTTAAATAGACATGATATACCTTAATTCTAGGTTCTTGATTCTTAATTCTTGATTCTTGGCATGAAAAATAATCCAACCAAGTTGATTTATGGCTTTAACTCCTGATTTATCTTGTAGTTATATTCTTACTAGTTGTACAAATCAATTTCTTAACTAAGGTTTGAATAAAATAAATAAAACAACCAGTTAATTCTATCCTTTGCTCTGCCAGCTAGATATTTTGTCATTTTCTGATCTCTCTATTCTGTCGGTCAATTCTGCAGTTCATCGCTAGTGAAAACCGCCAGTTGCATCAGTGCAGATTCAATTAGCTTTGGCAACTCCATCCATCGGGCATTATTGGATCTTGCTCATTGGGCAACACTATTTTTGGCTCGTCAGGCATCCTGTGATTTTGCTTCATCGGGCAACACTGTCTTCTGCTCATCAGGCATCACTGAGACTTTTATCTCTGTCTTTATTGATGGTGTGCACTCCACCAGTGTAGTCTATCACTTAGTGAATACTTGACTTTTATGAATTGCTGAAAGCATAACCTTTATTCCATTGATTCTCTAGAGTCTTTGGCATTATGTATATGACCATATAGATGATATCAAGTTCACATCAATGACAATACAAACCATTAACTGATTTAATATCTTGCATCATCTTCAACTTAATATAGTCAAAAATTTAATATGTTACATGTCATCACTTGACACTAAGTAACTCATCTTGGCATGATACAACTCGACAACCTAAATACTGCTCGACAATGTTGCTTGGCTTGCATAGTTTTAGCTCAGCCACAATGATAGACAACTAAAACTGCCTAAGTGAATGACTAAGTGTTGGTCACTAATCATCAACAGAACTTAGAGATTAACACTTTGCACTCCATGAATAGTGAGCTATGAGTCGATATTTGAGGCCTCATTCTTGAGAAACCTTGGATGGAATGACCCATAGAAGTGTGACTACATTTTCATCACACAAGTTGAAACTGACAGAAGTAGAAACTAAAAGGTAGAACTAGCATGTGACTATAATATGAGCTCACAATGGAAGAAACATGACAAGGATGGAGAAGTATTCTTGGAACATGATGACAATGGCAATGTGTTCTCGGCATTTTCTGCTGAATTTTTCACAGATCATCCAACACTCCCTCTTCTACCTAGATCTAATATGATAGATTTCTATCTTGTTCCTGCATAGAGAAAAATTTGGAAAAAGGTTGTCTCAAGGGTTTTTCCTTGGGAAAAACCTTGTTTAGGAATTGAACTTGGAAATTAATTGACATAAGGGACTATTAATTAAAAAATCTAAATAATAAATTCAACTTGCATAAACCCTCATGGTCGATGGATGTAGAGATTTCTCATACCCATGAAGATCCTTGAATGCTATTGAGATCCAAATATTTGACCTTGGAATGAGATGTCGAATCAAGGATTTCCTCACAAATGCATAGATCTATTAACTCCACTCCCGGATCTTGAATGTAGATATGTTTGATAACACTTGCAAAGGAGGAAGAACATCTAATGATGGAATGATGGATCTTCTTGCTTGATTTATAATTCCTCTACTTGGCCTTAATGGGAGATAAAATTGCATCAATAAGTTAAGATTACTTTTAACATGAATGATACTGAAGAAATGGAGACTTGGAGATCTTGACCTTGGGTTCTTTCCTTCAAATCTTGAATCTATTTACTCTTTCTTACTTGAAAACTTGATAGCTTTATTGCCAAAAATTGTTGCATATGCTTGTGATATCAAAAATTATGAGAGGTAAGGAGTTCTTATACTAAATCCCTCTTTTTGGGATTCAAATTTGATCTAGGCCAACTACAGAAGGAAATCCCTAAAGAAAACCCTCGCATTCAACCTCGGGTTAAATTTGGGCCCTAAACACAAGGACACATCACCATTTGTGATATGGACCTAGATAACTGGTCTCAAATTAAAACTGGAGCTTGGGGAGAGTGAGGAGTGGGAAATGGAGAATCAGTTTTCTGGGATCAACCACAACGGACATTCAAACCTCAAAATATCCAAAATAGGTCTAATAGATCCTAATAAAGAAACCAATCATGGGTGCTATATATTTTAGAATGTTTTATATCTTAATACTTGCAACATTACTCTCTTGTGATTATATATTAAATTTAATACTAGTTCTTGCACTAAAAGGAGTTGCAAGGGCTACACTAATATGAAATTACACATAAATCAATAAATTAGAGAGAATAATTTCATATATTTAAGAAGATACATTAGTTTAATTTACATATTTCATGTACAAAATAATTTTTATATACAATTTTAAAATATATAAACAATTTTTTATATAATTTGATTAACCATGAAATAAAAGGATTTTTACATGCTCTAAAAAAGATTATTTGAGGACCATATAGTTTTTAGCCTAATTATTCATGGTGATTCTTGAATTTTCACTAAGTTTATACATTTCCTAATGAGTAAAGTCATTATCAACAACATGGAAATTTATCATTTGTAACATATGTTGTTTAATGTTCACATATTTCTTTTATCTTTAGTTCTAACTTTAGAATGAAAGAGAAAAAAAAAAGACCAATAAAAATAATGTACAATACTCTTGAGTTCAAACTTTAAACAATATAAGAAATTATAAAATTTATTTTCATTTAATTTTTTGAAGATGTGAGAGATCGATTCCCCTTCTGTGTGACACTTTGGTCAAAACAAAATCTACAATAGACATATATGTTGAAATCTATTACCACTATAAGATTGTATCCATATTGTAATGTAATGACGATGTACGACACCTCTGTAATTTACTAATAATGTATGGAAACTACCTTCCACCCATAGGGAAATTGTCAACCCTCCACACAACATGGCTTCTCTCCACATACTTTCAATGTCACCTGTATAGTTTGTTCTCTGTCTACCTGTACAACTAAATTATCTGTATAGTGCCTTTGGTACTTGTATGGAAGAAAATAGAAAGCAATGCTAAGATGCAGATCATTCACACGGGTCTTGTTGTATACATTAAGATACCAACCCACCCTTAAACAAAATTTTATTAGCATAACCAAAATGAGGAATGGTGTTAATACAAGATCTATGTCAAAGGGGATTTTAGATTCCTAAGAGTATAAATGTGACATGATAAAGTATGAAGGATATATATGATCTAATAAAGTAAGTGCAAGAGAAAATAAGGAAGAATAAGTGAACCTAGAAAATAGATAGAAAGATAGGAATTTGAATATGAATTTTACTATCATGAGAATCTTAGATTCTGCTATAACTTCATATTTTGAAGGTAGGGACCTGAATCTTTCTATCCTAAAATTTTCACCAAAAAATGGGAGGGGAAAGTCAACATTTTGGGAACAAGTCAACTATTTGGTGTCAAGTTGGCTATTTGACATGTTCCTCACAAAAATTGGTGAAACTTTCCCAAATCATACTATTGCACCTCTACTACTCAAATCCAAAATTGCAGCTCCACAACATGTTCCTACACATAGAAAAATGGAGAAATAAGTTGGTAAAATGGGGTTTCCTTGGTCAAAACCCTTTTTAGGAATCAACCTTGAAATTGAATTGAAATTACATAAGGGAGGATGAAATAGAAGCTAGATCTAAAACATAAATCACCTTATACCTTGATAGTGCAATACTTCTTTGGATGTGGTCACAAGTTTTGATGCGGTAGCTTGAACTCCACAAAAATATAATAGGAAATCATGAAACCAAAGCCTTGAATAATGAATTTTTTTGTTTTCCACAATACTTGATGAAGAAGAAGAAGGATTGATGACTTGGATGTTTGATTGAAGAAGAGATCTTGAACTCAAATTTTGCTTGATTGTTCATGAATTCTTGAAAACTTGACATGGTATGCTTGCACTTGATAATGGATCCAAAAATGAAGAGAAATAGGGGGTTCATATACTAAATGCATCATCTTAGGGATTAAAACTTAGGCAGGCTGACCACAAATATAAATCTTAGAAGAAAACCTCATCATTAGGCTCTGGGAAAAATTTAGGACCAAAATCCTAAGGACAAGTCAGCCAGTCGACTTGTTGTAGGAAAAATGAGCTAAATTACACGGGGATGTTGAAGAAGGTTTAAATAAGTGGGAGAAGAAAATACAGGCTATTATGATCAAGAAAAATGGATATTCAAACCTCAAAATCACCAAAATTGGGTCTAATAGGTCCTAGAGAATCCAATTATTGGGGATAACTCTTTAGGATGATACATTTATCCCCCACTTTAGTTGGATTATGAGTCTACCTCATGCTCATGGTAAATTATAAAAAAGAGAGAGAAAGAGATAAAGATCATGGGAAAAATACAAGGAGATAAGATATCACTAATATTAAGGAAACAAGCTCCCAAACCAAGTATCTTAACATTTAAATCCACAATAAAGGATACATTAAACAAAAAAAAATCCTAAAGCTTACTAAGATTCCAAGTCAACTAGTTGAAGAGACCCTCCTAAAAAAATGTCTCAACAACTAGCATCATTCTTAGAAAACTATTGCAAAAGAACAAGTGGTCACCTAAAAAGAGAGGGAGAACACATCAAAGATAAGACAAGACTCCAACATCTAACCCACTAGCATAGCTATGATATCATGGAGAGAAAGAGAAAGAGACTAAAAATCCAACACGCTAGCATGTTGTGTTATGCTAGGTGATTCATGGGACAAGAAGAACAAGGGACATAAATCCTAGAAAGATGTGTTATGATATTTCCACTTATCCCAAAGAAATAGGTAAGGAGAGTCAATGGTCTAGTAATTTTTGTTATGCTAGTCAATTCTAACTTAAAAAATTTGCGCTCAGGAGCGGCTTGAAAAGATTTGTGCTCAGGAGTGGCTTGAAAATGTTTTGCGCATGGGGGCAGCTTGAAAATGTTTTGAGCACACAGATGGCTTGAAAAAAAATTTAGTCAGAGGAGGCTTATGGGGATCAATCTTACAAAAATCATTGTCTCCATTGGGATCCAAAAATTTGATCAGTCCTAAGGAAAGCATTGTCTCCTTAGGGATCATCAAACAAAAAAAGTTGCATAATATACAAAGGAGGTCATATATATGCCCACCTCCTTATGATTGTAGAATTATAAGGAATAGTTAACAAGGATACCTACTTTGAACAACGAGGAGATATCCTTAAATCAACAATATATTCTTATAACCTTAGCAAAGAGTGAAAACTCTTGTTGACCAAGGAAATAGATAATCATGGAAGGATATCTCCAAGTGGGAAAAAACCCTTGAAAGGAAGAGATCTTGGTTACAGTACATCTATCTTCAAGAGGAGATTTTGAAAAAATATAACATCTTAAAGACAAAGATGGGAGGAGAACAAACCTGCACCCTTTTATTCCCTACTACTAGGAGAAAAATGAATTCTTGATGAAGGATAACACACTTTAATCCCCCAAGTAAGGGAATTTATTTAGGATAGATATTCACTTTTCAAGAAATGAAAATATTGTAACTCGGGATGTAAATCTCTTGAAAAATAGAAGATCATCACGTAAACAAACAACTCCATGCAATAAAGTATATCATGTGATAAACAAAGACCACATAATCTAGAGAAAGTGAATCCATAGAAAGGAATAAGAGATTGAGAAACAAAGCCTTGTGTTGCATTCAAGGATGGAGGGAACTCAAAGAGATTTGTCTGTTCCTTGTAACTTGAATCACACAATCAAAGCAACAAGAAAAATAGGGAGAAATGATAGATCAACCTTCTTTATTATAAAAGGAAATTGTATACAATGGATCTGAAACATGAAGTCATATATACCAGGCATTTAGGCCTCATTACACTCACAAACTCTTACAAAATCCTTAGCTTCAGCTATAAAAAGATAATCTTATGAAACTTTGGCCCTTTAGGAACAAATCTCTCTCTCTCTCTCTCTCTCTCTCTCTCTCTCTCTCTCTCTCTCTCTCTCNACTCTCTCTCTCTCTCTCTCTCTCTCTCTCTCTCTCTCTCTCTCTCTCTCTCTCTCTCTCTCTCTCTCTCTTGTCATTTTGTGTGTCTAATATAGGATGTACGCCCTATAGTTCTTATAGGGCGTATGCACTATAGGGCATACGCCCTATAGGGTGTACACCCTTTAAAAAACATTGAAGTTGACCAATCCTAAGGCTTAGATTTTCCTTGGAGTTCCATCCCAAAGGCTTGGAGGATTCAAACAGGTCTGAGACGTGTCTTCCAGAAAACTTACAAAAAAAACTTTTTTTTTCTTGTGTGCTCCCCGTCAGGTTTGCACGTGGTTCAATAATGATAAAATCAGGTGGTACGATATTGTAGATCTCTCTTATAGCCATCTAACCATGTAATTTATTTTGAATTCTCATTATGTTAAGCTTTTGATCTATAATTTCTTTTATAAGTATGTGTGACTTTTGTCAAAAACCAACGTGTATTCATTTGGGCTTAGATTTTGGCTCAGACATCGAATTTTGAAAAAAATTACATTTTCAGAAATTAGACTCCATTCTACACACTTTAAAAAAAAAAAAATTGATTTTCAATGATTTATAGGGTGAGCAAACAAAAATTTCACGTGTTCAGGATGTGTCCACTTCAAAAAATGGAAAAAAAATCACACTTTCATCAAAAAATTAGTAGAAAAATCTGGGATAAACTAGGTGGTGTTAGCTAATTTCTCATCAGAGTGATTAAATTTTTTTTTTAAAGTTAACATTTTAGAGGAAGCACACCAGACGCTATGTTATGTTTTTTCAAAAAAAATAGGACCACTTTTTGTGCTCCCCCTTTTTGGGGGCCTTAATCTCTACCATTTCCAAAATAAATTAGTAGTTTAGAAACTAGATTCGGAGTAGAACAACTCTTTTTTTGTCACATTTTAAAACTTTGAGTGTAACTATCCTCAATTTCTTGTTGAAGTTTAGAGTTTTCTAATTTCATAAAAATAAAAAAAAAGTGGCATCTTATACCCCCTTTTTGGTCGCTCATCTTTGCACACTTACCCCTTATTTCTAGAATTATTATAAGCAAACTCTGCTTGAGGAAAAACTAAATCTCAATTTCCTAGCTTGTCTCCAACTAAACATCTCAACAAATTCCCTAAACTCGTGTTCACAACCTTTATCTGTCCATTAGTCAGTGGATGAAAAGTAAAACTATACATCAAATCAACCTTCATCTACCTCCAATGTGTTCGTAAAAAATAACCACCAAATCTACTATCCATGTCTGAAAAAATTCTTTTAGGTAATCCATGCAGTCTCACAATCTCCTTGAAAAATAGATCAGCTACATGTATTTCATCTCTAGTCTTCTTACAATGAATGAAATGTGTCATTTTAGAAAATCTGTCTACAACCACAAATATTGAATCATATCGACTCTATGTCTTTTTCAAACCAAACACACAATCTATGCTGACATCTTCCCAAGGTCTGACCAGCACTATCAAAGGCATATACAATCCCACCTTTGGACTACTACCCTTTGCAACTTGACACACCTTATAAACTTGAACAAAAATTTTCAAATCCTTCTGAACTTGCAGCCAAAAGTAGTGCTCACTCACCAAAGATACTATTGTATCAATGCCAAAATGTCATACCAATCCTCCATTATGTTTCTCCTTAATAATATTATCTCTCATAGAGCTTATGGGTATACACAACTGAGTACCTTTGAATAACATTCCATCCTAAATAAGATGATCTAACCACTTACTCATTTATACAAAATAGGTTCTCTACAAGTCTTCCAAGGTTCGGTTAAGTCTGGAACATTCCCATACAATATTTTTAACTCATCAAATCCCAATATAGTCACCTTCATTCCAATCAATAAAGTTTTTCTCCCACTCAAAGCACTAAAAATTTATTTTACACACCACTCTTATGTTTCCACACAAATGTATCGCTTTGTATGAACTCAACTCATTTCATATGTCTCTAATTTATATTACCTTGGGTGTTCAAGTAGTTCATTCCTTGATGATCAGTATACAATACAAACTCCCTGGGTAACAAATAATGTCTCCATTTCTTCAATGCCTGAATTATAGAAAAAACCTCATGATCATACATTGAATACCTTCTTTTAGCATCATTCAATTTTTTTACTGAAATATGCAACAGGTCTCCCTTCTTGACTTAGGATAGATCCAATTGCATTTCCACTAAAATCACAGTCTACTTGAAATACGCTATTAAAATTAGGTAAAGATAACATTGGTTTTTCTATCATCGTATGCTTTAGTAATACAAAACTCCTTTGTGAGCCATGTGTCTGTTGATGACAATTATTCAATTGTGTATTTTCATTATTGTTTACACAAGTATAGTGATGTTTGCACAAATGTCTAATCCTATCCGAACAGTCAGTGTCTGTCGAGCTCTCTCAAGAATTGAAGATAACCAAATTAATTTTTACTTCTAACTAAGTTCACTCGGGCATTTTAGTACTGGTCAGGCATTGAAGGATTTTAGTGTTGACCAAGTAAAATAGTTAGTGTTAGCTGACTAACAGTGAAATATATTTTATGGATAATTAGTTATATGCAGCTAAAAGACATGAGCTTTATTATTTATTTGGAAGGTTATCAAGGCCAACTTGACAAGGATTATCATATATATATATAAGGTCAAGTTTGGATTGAATTGTGTGAGATAATATTAGAGATGTGGAATTGCATGTGAAGTGTGATATGAAGAGTGAAGGCAAAATCAGATGGGATTCTGATTGAGGACAAAATATAGAGGACTGCACAAGAATATCTGATCAGTGAGGATCAAGTATTTAATCCTAAACATAGATCTGAATCAGAAAAGATAGTTTCTTATCAAAATAGGTCAATCCATTTTTACTTTCTAACAATTATAGTAGTGATCAAAATCTCTTAATAGAGTAGACTTAATAGTCTTTTGTAAATCCTCTAACAAGGTGAAATTTCTACATTGAAGTGTTTGAAGACCTCTCACAAGGCCACTCCTTATAGGGTGTTTGAATCCTCTAACAGAGTCACACCTAACAGTGTGTTATTGTAAGCTTTAACAGGGTTGGCTCCTAACAAGGCCCACTTCATAAGAGTGAAAAATAGTGACTAGTTTCTATTGGTGGTTTTTCCCATATTAGGTTTCTATGTTAAATCTTGGTGTTATCTATGTACATTTGATTTTCTTTATGATTTATGTTTCTCCAATTAATTACTAAAGATAATCATAGTTAATATCTTAAGATTTACTATGTTAACTTAGTGATAGTGAAATATCTACATTAACTGAGCAACAGTGTTAAATTTGTTTAAGACATCTAAGGGACTTGGATTTTTTTGTGGTAACTAATTCACCCCTCCCCTCTCAGTTTATCAACTCATTTCCAAAAATTGGTATCAGAGTTGCGAGTTCTTACAAGGAAGTTTTAAATGCCTAAAGCTAAAGATCATAGATGTCTTATAGAAGGGAGATCCTTAAGCTCAACAAGGACAAATTCATTGCATGGAAAGATCTGATGAGGCTACATCTATCTACTATTTGAGATACTAGTTTGCGATTCCTAGATCACAAGTATGTGGAACCATAGAGACCTATGTCTGTAGATCAGATGATGGAAATGAAGTATCATAACATAATGATGATTGATATAGCCTTTGCACTCAGGTATTCTAAATTTGATGAAGTCAAGGACTACCCTACTACCTTTGATATGTGGAACAAACTGCATAATATCTATGGAGGAGACACAAATGTAAAGAGAGCCAAATTAGAAATTCTCAGAGGTCAGTTTGATATGATGAAAATGAAAGAAGGAGAAAATATTACAAAATACAATGAAAGAATCAAGAAAAGTGTTAGTGTAATCCGAGCTGTTGGTGTAAGAATTGAAGGAAAAATAGTAGTCAACAAGGTATTAAGAAATTTACTTCCTATCTATGCAATTAGAGTTTCATCTATTTAAGAGATGAGATGCAGCAATGACATAACTCTAGATGGATTGATTGGAATATTATCATATTTTGAGTTGGATAACTTTGACAATTATTCTCATAATCCTAACAATCTTGAGTCAGCATTCAAAGCTAAATTAAACATTGGAAAGATGATAGGAAAAATATTGACAGTAATAGACATGATGATTCTGATGATGAGGATCTCGAAATCATTGAAGAATTACTTTCAAGGAGAGATGCAAAAGGAAAAGGACAATACAAATGAAGAATATCATTGATTTGTTTTTAATGTGATGAGGTTGGTCACATTGCTGCTAAGTGTCCGAACAAGGAAGACAAAGGTGAGAATAAATCCAAAAATTATAAAGGCAAGAAAGATTACAAAAGCTACAAAATATACAAGGATAAAGGTAAGAAATCTTGTTATATTGCTAAAGATTATGATAGTGATGAAGACGAAGATGAAATGGTTGACATTGCTATTAAGGATGACACCTAAAAAGATAATAAAAAGAAAACACTATACTCTCCTATAAGTAAGAATGACACCTGGATAATTGATAGTGGTTGTTCTCACCACATGATTGGTGATAAAACCAAATCTGAACATCTTGAACACTATTATGGTGGGAGCGTTAGTTTTGGTAATGATGAACCCTTCTATGTAAAAGGAAAAGGTTGCATTTCTCTTACTGAAGGAATCAAATGTGATAATGCTTACTGGGTTGAAGGACTAAGGTGTAATCTACTAAGTGTGGCACAACTGAATAACATTGGTTTCAAGGTAGAATTCATGAATGTTAAGGCCGAGCTCCTGGATGGTAGAGGAAACCTAGTTGGAACTGATAGGAAAACAAAAGGTAATCTATTTTATCTTGATCTCAATGAAATTTCATGTTTTATTGCACAAGTAGAAGAAAGTTGGTTATGGCATAAAAGATTGTGTCATGTGAGCTTTTACAACTTGATCAGCATAAGTAAGAATAGAAGAGTAAGAGGTATTCCTATTCTAAAGAAACCTGAACTAGCAATATAAAAACAATGTCAAATTGGGAAGATGGGAAAAAAAAGCTTCAAGAGCAAGATCTACAATACATAAGAAGTCTTGAAATTGGTGCACACTAACTTATGTGGACCAATTGGAACAACAAGTTACACAGGTGAGAATTACTTCATTCTATTTGTTGATGATCATTCCAGAATGATGACTGTTATGTTTCTCAAATAAAAATTAGAATCTTTTCAAAAATTCAAGTGGTACCTAGCCAAAGTTGAAAAAGAAATAGGAAATAAATTTAAATGCTTAAGATATGATAGAGGAGGAGAATTCATTTCTAATTAATTCAATGAGTTCCACAATGAAAGAGGAATTAGAAGACATGTATCTTCCCTAGGTACACCACAGAAGAATAGTATAGCAGAAATAAGGAACATATCCATTACGGATTGTGCAAGAACCTTGATGATTGAGAAGGATGTTGCTACAAAATACTGGAAGGAAGCCATTAGCACTACAATTTACACCTGGAACCGAGTTCAACTGAAGAAAGGTACTGAGAAGACACCTTTTGAATTATGGTATGGCTATAAACCTATTGTGTGTTATTTCAAAATATTTGGAAGTAGATGCTACATCTTGAAGGAAACAAGAAATGGAAAATTTGATGTAAAAGGTGATGAAGGTATATTCTTAGGCTACTCCAGCAAAACATATAAATGTTTAAATCTTACTACTCATAAAGTCATAGAAAGTGTGCATGTAAAGGTTAATGATTTTGCAGAGAGAAATGAAGAACAAAGCAGTAAAGAGCCTGAAGACTACAAAAACTTTGTGTATTATGAACCTGATACTATACCTAAGACACAGGTAATAGTGATTGGAAAACAATTAGGTCAACCACTAAAATCATTACCAAAAACCTTTTTACAACCTATGCAACTAGTGATGCTAACTTAAGAAACTGAGTCACAAACAGAGGGAACCGAGTCTCAGTCTGAAGAAACCAAGTCATAGATAGAGGCACATGAGTCATAGAAAGAGGTACCCAAGTCACAAACAGATACACCTGAGTCTTAGTTAGTGGAACTTGAGTATTATATAGAAAAACAAGACAAAATATTTGAGCATGGTTAACATAGTGGAGCAAGTCCAGAATCGAAGAGGAAGGATCTTGTACTTTAAAAATATGTTAGGAGGAATCATGCACCTAAACAAATAATTGGAGATTAGATAGAAGGTGTAATGATAATGAAAGAAATAAAAGGTATATGCTTACTCAGTGAAATTGAACTGAGAACTGTTAAGCATTCATTGAATGATGAGAACTGGATTGAAGCAATGAATGAAGAAATTGAGTAGATATAAAAGAAAAAAACCTGGACTCTTGTACCTATATCAAAAGGAATGAATGTGATTGGTACTAAGTGGGTTTTTTAGAAACAAGGTCAATGAGAAAGGTGAAGTTTCCAGAAAAAAAGCCAGATTAGTATGTAAAGGATACACTCAAGAAGATGGTATTGATTATGGAGAAACGTTTTCTCTTGTTGCAAGACTTGAAGGAGTCAGAACTCTTCTGACATATTATGCACATAAAGGATTCAAGGTATATCAAATGGATGTAAAATTTGCATTCTTGAATGGAATCCTTGAAGAAGAAGTCTATGTTGAGAAACCTGAAGGCTTTGTAGATCCTAACAAAAGGAATATGGGTTGCAAACTGCACAAAGCATTGTATGGATTGAAGAAAGCTCTGAGAGCCTGGTATGAAGGACTGCATGATTACTTGATAAGTACTAGATTTCAGAGAACTAATGACAATAGTAGCTTGTACATCAAAGAAGGACCTCAAAACAAGATACTATTGGAAGAAATATTTGTTGATGACATATTGTTTACTGGATATGATGACTTATGTAGATCATTCTCAGAAGTTATGAGTAAGGAATTTGAGATGTCTATGTTTGGTGAAATCAAATTATTTTTTGGGTTACAATTTTATAAGATGAAGGATGGTATCTACATTACTCAGTCTAAATACATAAAAGAGATACTAAATAAATTTGGGATGGAAGATTCTAGACCAGCTGGAACACCTATGCCTACTAGACATAAGTTATCTAAGGATGATGATTCAAAGGAGGTAAATCAAACTACATATAGATCCATGATTGGAAAATTTTAATATGTTGTCCACACTAGACCTGATATTGCATTAGCTGTCATTATTGTTGCAAGGTTTTTAGCTAATCCTAGAGAGAATCATTTGATGGATATCAAAAGGATTCTGAGATATCTTAAGGGTACTTAAGATTATGGATTATGGTATAAGAAAGGAGGAAAATTTGACTTGAATAATTTTACTGATGTTGATTGGCCAGGTAGTGTTAATGAAAAAAAGAGCACAAGTGGTGGAGCTCTATTTCTTGGAAAGAGGTTAGTCTCCTGGACAAGCAAGAAATAGAACTGCATTTCTTAATCTATTGCAGAAGTAGGATATGTTTCTGTAGTAGTCAATTGTTCAAATATCATATGGTTCAAACAACTATTGTCAGGTATGAAGGTGGAAATCACAGAACCAATCATCATCTACTATGACAACACCAGTGTTATTAAAATTTCAAAGAACCCTCTGATGCATACTAAGACCAAACATATTGTAATAAAGTGTCATTTCTTCAGGGAATTGGTTCAGGACAAGGAAGTCAGATTGGAATATGTGAATACTAAAGAACAAATTGTAGACATATTCACAAAAGTATTACCTAAGGATGCATTTTTGTATCTTAGAGGAAAGCTAGGGTTAATTCCCCTAAATGAGGCTCACTAAAACACAGTTGATGCAGATATTTAGAGCTTATTGTATATGAATCAGTACAAATAGGTACATTACAATTTCATTGGATATGTCAGTTGGTATCCTTGGCATTGGTTGTCAAAGAGGGATAGATTACTGTATGTCATAATGATTCATGATGGAAGGAGAGATTATTGTATGTCACATTGATCAGTGAAAGAGGGAGAGATTGATGACAAAGGGAGAACTTTATCAGAGACAAAGATTAATGTAAGAGGGTGTTTTGGATGAGAATAAGAAAGAAGCTAAAGACATTAATAAAATTGGATGAGAATCATAAAGAAGCTAAGGAAATTAATAAAAATTTCATTCTTATGTATGTTGCTCTATAATTATTTGTATTATGACATGTTGTGTTGCCATCAATGCCAAAGAGGGAGATTGTTGATGACAATTATTCAATTGTGTATTGTCATTGATGTTTACACAAGTATAGTGATCTTTACACAAATGTCTAATCCTATCTAAGAACAGTCAGTATCTTTCAAGATCTTTCGAGCATTGAAGATGACCAAAGTAATTTTTAGTTCTAACCGAGTTCACTCAGGCATTTTAGTACTCGTTGGGCGTTGAAGGATTTCAGTGTTGACCGAGTAAAGCATTTAGTGTCAGTCGACCAATAGTGGATTATATTTTATGGATAATTAGTTATATGTAGTTGACAGACATGAGTTTTATTATTTATTTGGAAGGTTATCAATGTTGACTTGAAAATGCTTATCATATATATAAGGTCAATTTTGGATTGAATTGTGAGATAATAGTGGAGAAGTGGAATTCCATGTGAAGTGTGATATGAAGAGTGAAGGAAAAATCAGATGGGATTCTAATTGAGGATAGAATATAGAGGATTGTAGTAGAATATACGATCAGTGAGGATCAAGTATTTAATCTAAAACAAAGATCTGAATTAGCAAAGATAGTTGCTTATCAAAACAGGTCAATCCATTGTTACTTTCTAACAATTATAGCAGTGATCAAAATCTCTTAACAGAGTATACTTAACAATCATTTGTAAATCCTATAACAAGGTGACATTTCTACATTGAATTGTTTGAAGACCTCTCACAAGGCCACTCCTTATAGGGTGATTAAATCCTCTAACAGGGTCACACCTAACAGTGTGTTATTGTAACCTTTAACAGGGTTGGCTCCTAACAGGGCTCACTTCAGAAGAGTGAAAAAAAGTGACTAGTTTCTATTGGTGGTTTATCCCATATTGGGTTTCTATGTTAAATCATGGTTTTATCTATGTACATTTTATTTTCTTTATGATTTATTTTTCTATAATTAATTACTAAAGATAATCATAGTTAATATCTTAAGATTTACTATTTTAACCCAATGGCAGTGAAATATCTACGTTAACCGAGCAACAATGATAAATTTGTTTAAGACATCTAAGGGACTTAGATTTTTTTGTGGTAGGTGATTCACCCCTCCCCTCTTAGTTACTCAACTCATTTTCAACAGTGTCCACTTGAATACCTCCATATCTCCTCTCATAATTTTAGTCATCGATCCACAAATCAAACTAAAGTTTGTGATGAGCTTCTAGTAAAAAATAGCCAACTCATGAAATGATCTTACCTCTCCAACATTATTTGGTGTAGGCCACTCAACAATGTATTTCAATTTCTTAGGATCCATCTTTAATCCTTCATCAGATATTACAAATTCCAAATATACTAATTCCTCTTTCATGAAAATACAATTCTTGATGTTGATTAGCAACTTCTCCTCCCTTAAATTCTGCAATACTTGTTTAATATGCATCAAAATGCTCCTCTTTTCTCTTACTAAAAATAAATATAGCATCCAAATACACAATGAAAAAATTTCCTAGTAATTTCTTCATAACTTGATTCATTAACCTCATGAAACTACTAGGTGCATTAGACAATCCAAAAAATATTACCAAACATTGGTACAATACTCATTTGTCTTGAATGCATTCATCCATTCATCACCTTCTTTGATTCTCATCTAGTGATACCCACTCTTCAAATATATCCTGGTGAAATATCTAGCTCCACTCAAACAATCAATTGAATCATCCATCCTTGGAAAAGGAAACCAATACTATATTTTGATCCTGTTGATGGATCTAGAATCGGTACACATTCTCTATTGTCCATCTTTCTTAGGTACTAACACTATAGGAAATGTACACAGACTTATACTTTCTCATATCAATCCTCACTATAACAAATATTCCACTTGGCTATTGAGTTATTTATTCTTTGCTGGTGTTACCCTTTATGCTTATTTATTAGGAAAACTAGTCCCTGATATCAAATCCATACAATGGCTAATACTCCTTACAAGTGGTAATCCATCAGGGACATTATCTGATATGATGTCTGCATACTCATTCAACAATCTAGTGATTTATTTTGGTTTTTCTTCTCCTAATACAATCTCCTTAGACTCCTTGGGTAAAAAATAAAAACACACACTATTATGCCTCGTGCCATCCAAAAACTTACATCCATCCACCAAACGAACCCTTGTATTGGTACACACTTCACATTTAAGGGGTTCCTCTAAAGGTAAAAAATTCTATTTTATTGCATTAGAACCAATGGTGTATACATTCTTTCTACCATCACATATAGATTTCCTATCATACTGCCATAGTCTACCCAACAAGATATGACACACATCGATAGGCATAATATCACACAAAACCTCATCATAATACTTCCCAATCTTAAATTTAAGTAGGCATTGTTCACTCACCAGTACGTTGTGTTCATATTGTATCCATACAATTTGATAGGGTTTAGGATATTTCAACTTCTGCAACTCCATTTTTCAACCATCTCCTTCGAAGAAAGATTATCAAAACTACCACTATCTATGGAAATATTGCACATTTTGTCTTGTACTCTACATCTAGTTCTAAACAAATTATTTCTCCATAACAAATCCTTCTCTTGTTCTCTATGGTATAGGATTCTTCTAGTCATCAAGTTTTCTCCTTCCTCTGTTGGGTTATATTTTACTAACCTAGTAGACTCCTCATCTGCAAATTTTGTTTGCCTACTACATTATACCTTCTTCTTAGAGTTGCCTTGTTTACACTCAAAGGCTCATTGTCCTACTTCACCACATTTGAAACAAGTTTCATTAAACTTCCTTCTTTCACCACCACCTTGTCCTTCACTACAATAGGAACTCCTATCATTCCTCCTATAGAGATCATTATCCTTAGTTTCTGACTTATTCCTACCTTGAGCTACAGAAGATCTACTTCCTTTAGCATTAGTACTAGATTGGCCTCTCTAAAATCTTCCTCCTTGACCTTTGTACCTTTTCTCATGCTTTTGGTTGAACTTTTATTTAGCCTTCAAAGCCCACTTGTAATCTACTTCCACTCTCTTAATTTTTATCATACTAATTTTATCTTGTATTAACACCCTTAAATCATTAAGCTAGTGATAAACTTGTTCAACTTCATCATCTACATGACTAGATCTGATATTCAACTTGTAAAACTCCTTAGTGTAACTCTTAACACTTAAGTTCTTTTGCTTCAAGTTCTAAAACTTATGGAATAGATTCACTTGGTAATATTCAGTCAAAAACTCAGTCTTCAATTTATTCACCATCCTATCCCAAGATTTGATCTTGTTTTTAGCTCTTCTCTATTGATATGTTTGTAAATTTTCAACTTGATTTCTGGTTTTGATTGTGTATAATTTTTTATTTTTTTATTTTTTATTTAATCGAGTTGAAAATTCTTGTGGATTGTGGAAATCTGATTTATTTAAATGTTTGTAAATGTTCCCACCATAAGGATGCATGTCCTTTTAATATAGTGTAGGCATATTTTACCTTCCTCTCTTTGCTAGTTCCTTCAAGTTCAAAGTACTTATCCATATATATGATCCAATCTATCAATGCATCTGAATCAAGGTTACCATGATATTCAGGTGGATTAAAATGAGGTCTCTTATGAACATTAGCCAAGGCTCTGATGAACATCTCCTCTTCTTTATTCAACTCTGGTTGTGACTCATTGTTCTCTCCTTCCTTGAAATGATTCTGATTATGTTCATCTCATTTTTCATCACTTACGTATTTTATATTTTTTCCTCTCCTCTAATAAATTTCTACCACTTCCAATCTAGCATAAATTTGTCCCAACAAATCCAAAATAGCTATATCTACATTCCTTTCTACACCTCTAGCATTTCTCCTAGTCATCTTCACAATCTTCGACAGTTGTAGGTTGCATCCTTTCTTCCACCACCCCACCAGAAAAACCCTAGGTTGTAAACCTTTCTTTGATACCAATTGATACAGTCAAGGATAGAGGTAACTCAAAGATATCTATCCAATCCTTGCAGCGTGAATTACACAATGGAAGTAACAAGCAAAACAAGGAAAAATGAGAGATCACCCTTCTTTATTATCATCAAAAATCATAAAATGGATTTGCAACATGCAGTCATACATGCAAGGCATTTAAGCCTAATTAAACTCATAAACCCTTACAAAATCCTTAGCTTTAGCTACAACAAGATAATCTTATGAAACTCTACACCTTTAGGAACAAATTCATAAGCTTATAAATCTGTCGCAAACATCAGGTCGGCCTAGAAAGATCACATTTCCCAATAAGAAAGAAAACATTTTACAAAATATAGGTTAGGACCTAAATCCATAAAAAATACTCCAGATAAGAATTAAATTCCATGTGATCGCACATCGAGGTGGGCCACAAATGTAGGAACATCCACCAATCTTTGTTGATCAAAAAATACTTTGGAGATTGGAAAACCAAATCTGGTTGTCTCAATAGGAAGAACAAATAGGACCAAACCCAAACTTGAAAAATATTCATTAAGAAAGAAATTATCAGGATGCAAAGCCAAACATAGATTCATCATGATGTCTGGAACACATCATTTGGATTGCAAGTGATAAGGAACCACCTTGAAAGTTTGTCGATCAAAACACATAAAATAATTAAATATAGAGTTAGTTCTTTTTCTTGCAATACTTACCTAATGATGACAGTATACCCGGTATACTCAGTTGCAACCACTTTTAGGCAAGAGAAAGACTAATTTCTAAGGATTGGATAATATCCTTCTTCATTTTTGAGCTCCACAGACTCAGGCAGGTTTTACCTTTTAAAGATTATTGATATCTCAGTCTGTAAATTCGGTGGATTGTTTCATTCACTAGGTAGGAACGAAAAACCTCACTGTAACAACTTATAGCACAATTTAGAGATTGCAATGATTAATTTGAAATAGAGTACTATAAGCTAGGCTATGGTTTTGAGAATATAGGCCAATGAGTCAAGGATTTGCATCCTTCTTCCTTTTGATTGCAGGAGGGATAACCTAATGATTCACTCTCTAAAGAATCAACAAAGTGGACACTGTCCTACTGACATAAGTCCTTGATGAGTTCAGCTCATGTATTTTAGTAACAAGTGTGTTTAGAACAGTTTTGAATGTTTTGAAAAGTTAGATGATGACAGATTATCAGACCCAGGTCTAGATCAGTGCTTATCCTTTGGGTTACAGAGTCAAAAGCTTGAAGTTTCACATAAATAAAACACTGTAAGCTGCCTTACAACCTACATGCAATTAGGATAAGTTTCCTTACAAATTATCTGATTACCTCTAAAATACTATATCAAATCCTTAAATACTCATATGCTTCCTGAAACTACTCACAAAACTTAATTCTTTACATGAAAGAAACTTGCAAGTAATTAGATAGTCACCTTGCAACCAAAATGCTTTAGACTGCCTTACAATCTTAACATAAAAAAGCATACACAGGAAATAAAGAGACAACAATAAAGAAGAGTAAAATTCCACCATATTTTATTGATGTAATCCTTCTTTCATACATAAGAAAAATCTTTGAAGCTTGAAAGAACACAGGCACAGATTTAGAAAGACTGATTCTTTACATTAATTTTCATCCTCCATTTTGAAAATACAACTCTCTTCTATATATAGGTCTTCAACCACCTTGGAATCCTTTTCAAAAGGATGCTACAAGCTTCAGATGGTCTCAGAAAACCTAACCCTAAAACTATAGAAGAGACAAAAAGAAAGAAAGTGAAGAAGCGGTAGAATGACCAAGTCAAAAAGATAAAAACAGATATTCTTTGTTCTTCTCCTGATCTAGCGACTTGATCTGATAGTGTACATAGTAGATGGTAGCAGTTATTTCAAGTCTGGATGACCGTGCTTTTAGATTTACCTACATTCTCCTTTTGCAATAACTGTCCTCTTTATCTTCAATGGTGAGGTACCAAGTAGTCATCCCTACTCATTGTCCAAAATTTCTTCTTCTACTGCTGGCTTCTTCCTCTTGGGTGTAGTCATCACCTCCCATGCTTTCACTTCATCATCTGATGGCCACTTGAAGTCTTGAGTACTCTGTATTTGGACCTTTTGCCTATCCCATCTCGCATCAGTGATATTTTTGATGTCTACTAGAAACTTATTGATGTCAGTTTCTACCTTAAAAGCTTCGTCCAATATCTTATTGAACCCTTCTACATCAATATCAGTTCCTGAAATAAATGCCTCATTACTAGGCATTTTACTATCAAACTCACTCCTCCAGGCATCTATGGCCTTCACTTGATCATCATCTCCTCTTAAGGAAGGTATGAATCTGTTAAAATCATCAAAAAAGAGGCTTAACTTTACCTCAATTTGGTTTAATTTTCCCTTAAAGAATGAGAGAGCAATATTAACTCTTTTGATCTCATCTTCAACTTCAGTCACTATCTCTGGCAAATCTAATCTTAGGGATTGCAATGATGCTAGCTTTTTAAATAACTGCACCCTAGTAGACCACTTAGTAAAATAGGGGTTAAAGATATCCAAATACCCCATTACCTCAGTGTGCAAAACTGGCAACTTGTTATAAGCATTGAGTATAACATCAGCTTTATCTTTTAAGATGTCAATTCTATGTTGTAGCACACCCTTCAATCCTCTTGAATAAATCTCATTTCCTTTTTCTTCCTCAACCTTTTCCTCAGCCACCTCTTCAGATTTTTCTTTATCTTCAATTTGCAGGGGATGTGGCACATACATCACCTCAGGCTTTGTTTCCAATTCTTCCATCAATTTCTTTATCATCTGATCTCTCTGATAAAGTTGCACTCGGCACATTTCTCTATCCTCCCCCAATGCACTAGTATCTTCCAGCAATGTGCTACACCTTTCAAACAATTTTTTAGTCTTGTCTTCATTTAAGTGAGCCCAATGTGTCATGATTTGGGATATCTCCAAATCCCCTGTATTTTGCACTGTCCAGACCATCTGATTGCCCACCATATTCTCCTGAATTTTCACCACTTGGGGTTTTTGGTCTTTAGGGCACAAGCTCCACATTGCAAAGGCTTGAGACTTTGGGCTATACCAAAATCCTTTTATTACATCACCTATTTGGACTTCACTAGCCATCTTGAGATCTGGATGTTTCCTTATTTGATCAATAATGAAGGCGGATGCTAAATCCCAACCCTCAGCCAATAGTATTCCACTTCCTGATACTAATTTCCTGGCATCCTCTAGTGAAATATCCTCATTTTCAAGATCATAATTTTGCAGAGCCATCAATGCCTCATTAGTTATGGTTTCCTTGTCATCAACTGTCAGCCCTGCTCTGATTTGTTCTTTCTTCTACCATCTCAGGAAGTCTTTAGACTCCTCAATTTTCACAAAATTATCATCATTTAAAAACTCTTGTTGATGAATCAATCTCTCATCAATACATGCCTTAAGGGGCATTTCAACCTCATCATCTAGATAAAGTTGATGTTTCTTACCTTCCCTTATTGCCTTTCTTAGGTTATGATCATATAACCTATTGCCAGGTACTAAGGCCTTGGCCTTATCTTTCTTCTTATTCTGCCCTTTAGTTGAAGGCTGACCTATCTCTAATTTCTGCCTCTTTGAAGCAGGTTCCTCTACATCATCTGGTTGGGTAGCAATTGTCAAATCTATAATGTGACCCTCTACTCCCTGCAACTGTGGTATTTCAGCAATATCTTGCTGTGATGGAGCATGCATAGTAGGACGTGCATAATCACTGTCACTACTACTATTGTATTCTAACTCTAAATGATCAGGTGTCTGAGCACCTTTCTTGTCAAGAACTGTATCCAGTTTCTCTATAAGCACATAATAGTTGTCTATCATGGCTTTGATCCTATCAAAATATGGGAGGTCAAGGTAAAAAACCCCAAAAGCCAACCCATTTCTCTTTATTTGCTTTTCCATTTTTAGCAATCCTTAATCTTCTTGTATGAATATCATCTTCATCCAAGAGATTCCTTGTTGCATCTTCCTCTATACACTCACGGTGAACATTTGTATTGGGGATTGTAGGAGTATACAATCTCCTTACCCCTGCCATAAAACCCTCTGGGTCAATGTATCTATAAGGGGCTGCCCCCATCCTGTATCTTTCCAACCATTGACCTACTGCATCAATGGCACCCTTGCCAATTGTAAAGTTAGAAATCTTAAATTTCTTAGGGGTCAAAGTCCCCTTCTTATGTGGCACAAAATGCTCGTTGTCTGTCAACAACAGCTGCCATATAAACTCCATTGCCGCCACCCTTGCTGGTACATAATATGGTAATAAATGAGGTGGGTGAATACACCCATATACCCTAATGACTATGTAATTTTCTTCCATAAAGAAGTCACCCCAATTATGCTTTCCAGGCCAGCTATGTGTATAATCACAAGGCCTAAGTAGTTGTATAACCTTTAATGGGATTCTTGTTCTGATTGTTCCCAAACTCTGTACTATTGTATACACAATCCAATTCTGAAAGGCACAATAGTCACATTCCCTACAAGTTTAATTCCAAACCCTCACCCAAAATTGGATAGTATTTGGTCCTGATTGATAGAATCTCTGAGGGGTTAAATTATTAACATCCATAATGACAAAATTTAAATGCAAAAGGAGATGCATAAGAACTGAGTAATGTAAAAAGTTGGGCTCCTTCTCCTTTGGGTTCTTCATTCTCTTCTGGGTTGCAATGAAACCCTCATGCATTTCATCTATGATGTGTTGAATATAATCATAACTAGTGTTAGAGTGGACCTCTTGCAGGTCCAACACCATCATCAGATCCCTGCATCAATCTTCTCTGCATCACCATCTATTCCCAACACTCTACACAGGGCATATGCAGCATACTTGATATAAAAGTGTAGATCCTTGTAATAATATGGGCTGTCCCTGGACATAGGATCTAAATACTTTCTTACTTCTTTTAACATATGTTTCAGCAATTGGCTCGTAGCAATCCCGAGCTTCAAAGTGTACCTCTGTTTTTGCTTTGTCATGTCAATTCTAGTAGACATGGTGTTGTATAAGCCAAATGCTTGCATGAATGAATTTCTATTCAAAATTAATAGGGCAGTGCCATCATCCCTCCTAATGGTCTTAAATAAAACATCATAGTGATTGGCTAGGTCTAAGAACAAGTCTACATCTAGGAAGACATCAGGAACAAGTAACCTGGCTAAACCACAGGTCCAAGGGTTTGATACTGGGATGGGCTTATCAGAATTTTTATAAAAATAGTTGAAGAGAGAAAAACCTGTTGTTCCTGGAGTTACGACATCTCAAATATCTTTATATTCATCAATGAGGACATTAGCATTAACCTTCTTATTTTGTGTTGAACCAGGAAGGAGACAGAGGAATTCATCTGAATAGTTCACTTTTCCCTTTGCCTCGTCCTCCACCCTCTCACTTTCTCTGCTAGTCGAAGCTACACTCACTGCTCTGCTCATGTTTTCAATGTTTGAATTCTCCTCTTCGTTACTGGTATTAAAACAAATCTATCACAAAGACTTCACAAACTATTTTGCACACAATTCTGGAAACAATGAACTCTTAATTCTTAGAGAACTCTGCAAACTTTTGAATTTACTCCATTTTGGCAACTGAACTCTTTCAGCTTAGAAACTTTGAAAGAAAGGTGAATGTAAATGAACAGGCAATCATCTCCTTATAATAACCATTTGGAGTACATTTCTCATGATTCTCAGAACATCAATTCTATCTTAAATTCCACATACTATGAACATAATTGAAAACCTAGCCGTAGTTTCCTGAGTGTGACAGGAAAATCAAATTTGTATAACTGAATCCTCGGCTAAACCTTATAAAATTCAAATGAGCTGACATGTCACGCTGGGATTGGCCTTCTTTCATACATCTCAGCTACCCTTTTTCTGCACAGTAATCAAAATATGGAAATCTGATTGGCCGCCGAATAATTTACATTGACATATTTAATACTAGCACTTTTTTACAAAAATCATCATCAAGCGACAAGGCGACTACATTCATTTTCTCTGTCGCTGATCCCAATCCTTAACCCATGATTTATCTGAAGACCTAGCGACTGTGCAACTTCCTTACCTTTACTAACCACAGTCAATATTTGGGGACCACGCGACACAAGGCAAATCTAAGTCCCCAGCGATTATCACTAACCCACATTCCTTTCTCAAACTATGCGACTAACAGTTAGTGTTATCTTTCGTAGTTATATCTTAGTCACGCAATGTTATCTTTTGTCCGCCAGACTGTGCGACAACCCTTAGTTGCCTGATCGCCAAATGAAAATGTTGAATGGCAAAAACTTGACAAGACATCGTGATAAAGAAACCTACCCTTAACATCATCTTGCGACCTCACGACATACCTTATCCACCGAGTCGTGAGGAATTTTCTCCTTAGTGTCTTTTATTCTTATATTTGGTGACTACCGTAGGATCTTCTCATAATTTCATCTGATGGATGTCGCTTAATCACCAAATGACTTATCATACCTTTAAAACATTTCGAGACCCTACGACTTAATAGTTACCCTTAAGTAGTCTCGTAGTCGCTGAACACACTTATACCTTTAAGCAATCATTCTAAAATCCACTTACCTCCTAACAAATGTCTTCTTCTGATTTGCAAACTGAGTTATATGGCAACAACCTGACTGATGCTTTGTCCTAAACCATAAGAGCTTAGTCACTAAGTCTCGATAGTTTCAACTTAACCGGCCTCTTTTCTGGAGACTGCACGACTGAAGGCTTTGCATCACACTTCACATTAAACTCATTTAGCTATTATGCGACAAAAGGTAATCGCGATGTCTCTTAATAAATTCTTAACTGTGGAAAACATCTTGTGATCACCCGACTAACCTGCGGGCCCACTGATTATATTATGGCTCTGTTCAAATGATGCAGCGATAACGTGACATAAAGCAAATCATGAAGTCTGGATAAGAATAGGGAATATTCCTATACTGCATGAGACTATGTGACACAGGCTAATCACTAAGTCAGGGATAAAAAGGAATATGCTATTTTAAGTTGTGCAACTATGCGATTACAATAGAGCTCATGACTTAAGTGGAACAAAAAGTAACTGAGAAACATAAGCCATTCAACGCCTTAGGGTTTTCTTCAACTTTGAACATTGAACGAGAGCTAGGGTTTAAGACTTATGAATATTTTCATAGGTTTTAGGATGAAAGACATGAAGACATGAAAACCTGGAGAGGGAAGACCACAGAACCAAGGGAGAGAAGGCAAAACCAGGAATACAACCAACAGTGGCTCTGATGCGGATTGGCTAAACAAGGTTTATGGAAAAGAACCACAAAATCTCTGGTTGTAGACCATCACAAAATGGAGCAGAATAGACCGAGGAAAGGAGGGGAATATTTACAAAACTTACAAATAGGGAAAAGACTAAGCATATAATACAATATTTACTTGTGCACTACAATGATTTTCAACTGAAGAAAGGTTTCAAAAATTTCCCATGCATAGGAAACTCAAAATCTTCTCCTTCCATATCTTTCAACAAATATGAGTCTTTTCCATGATGTTCTAAGATTATATAAGGCCCTAACCACAAAGACTCAAATTTCTTATGCTTACCTCTGTCTTCTACCCTTGCATTCCATTGGAGAACTAAGTCACTAGCTTGAAAATTTATATTAGTAGCCCTCTTGTCAAACAAATATTTCATTTTCTATTGTAACCCTATGTTCTCCCTCTGACTTTCTCTTCTGGTTTCATCCAACTCTATCAACTGCATCATTCTATCTTGCATTGGGTCAGAGATATCTAAGTGTTCTTCTTGTATAAACTGGTAAACAGGTAAT
>MU227981.1:670148-684424 GCA_018584345.1 Thuja plicata | reverse complement strand
CTGAAATTTAGGTTCTTGATCTCTATGTTCACCCATCTTTTGTTTTCCCTTATTTATTTGTAAAATAGAAGCTTTATGAGTGAATGGTATTTCTTTATTTTTCTGAGACTTCTCTGTTTCTTTCATAGTTTGGTGTTTAGGAAGTCTTTTTCTATTGTTATCAAGAGCCTTATGATCATTCTTTTTCTTTCTTATTTCTATTTCCTTTTTCATTTGTTGAACTAGGGCAAGCTGCTTCAAAATAAACTTCTCTTCATTGGCTAACATATCAGAAGGGGCATCTTCTGAATCTGAACTAGCTGTAGTAATCTCTTCTCTCTCATTTGAAGTAGAAGTGAGTGTGGGTGTGTCTAATACTCTTTCAGCAGCCTCCTCATAGTTTGAAGTATTTCCATCATGAGAGTGTTGAATAGTATTCATATCATTCGTGATATTTACCTCTTCACCTTTTAAAGGAGTTTCGTCCATATCAAATTGATTTCCTTTTTTCCTCCAAGAGACTCCAAATCTTGAGGATGATGGGATTCCTTCATGTAATACCCTTTCTAGGTCAGTTCTTACTCTTGACCTAGTATTCATTCTGTAATACATTTATTTGTTTTGCACCAATCACAGAGATATTCCTTTCAGAGTCGCCACCCAAAAAGCTTGGGATGAATACTTATCAAGAGGGTACCTTACTAGTAACCACAAATATGGCTTGAAAACAAGCTTAAACTGTTAAGTGCCACCAGATTACCTAGATGGATCAACTCAACTGTAATAAAATTTTAAAACTATAAAACACCAGAGATTTCTGAATACTTCAACAAGACTTTACAATCCCCCTTTTCCCCAGCGGAGTCACCAATTTTGTTAGTTCTTTTTCTTGCAATACTTACCTAATGATGAAATTATACCTAGTATACTTAGTTGCAACCTATTTTAGGCAAGAGAAAGACTAATTTCTAAGGATTGGATAATATCCTTCTTCATTTTTGAGCTCCACAGACTCATGTAGGTTTTACCTTTTAAAGATTACTGATATCTCAGTCTGTAAATTTGGTGGATTGTTTCATTCACTGGGTATGAACTAAAAATCTCACTGTAACAACTTATAGCACAATTTAGAGATTGCAATGATTAATTTGAAACAGAGTACTATAAGCCAGGCTATGGTTTTGAGAATATAGGCCAATGAGTCAAGGATTTTCATCCTTCTTTCTTTTGATTGCAGGAGGGATATCCTAATGATTCACTCTCTAAAGAATCAACAAAGTGGAAACTGTCCTGTTGACATAAGTCCTTGATGAGTTTAGCTCATGTATTTTAGTAACAAGTGTGTTTAGAATAGTTTTGAATGTTTTGAAAACTTAGATGATGACAGATTATCAAACCCAGGTCTAAATCAGTGCTTATCCCTTGGGTTACAGAGTCAAAAGCTTGAAGTTTCACATAAACAAAACACTGTAAGCTGCCTTACAACCTACATGCAATTAGGATAAGTTGCCTTACAAATTATCTGATTACCTCTAAAATACTGTATCAAATCCTTAAATACTGATATGCTTCCTGAAACTACTCACAAAACTTAGTTCTTTACATGAAAGAAACTTGCAAGTAATTAGATAGTCACCTTGCAACCAAAATGCTTCAGACTGCCTTACAATCTTAACATAAAAAATCATACACAGGAAATAAAGAGACAACAATAAAGAAGAGTAAAATCGCACCGTATTTTATTGATGTAATCCTTCTTTCATACATAAGAAAAAGCTTTGAATCTTCAAAGAACACAGGCACAGATTTAGAAAGATTGATTCTTTACATTAATTTTCATCCTCCATTTTGAAAATACAACTCTCTTCTATATATAGGTCTTCAACCATCTTGGAATCATTTTCAAAAGGATGCTACAAGCTTCAGATGGTCTTAGAAAACCTAACCCTAAAACTATAGAAGAGACAAAAAGAAAGAGAGAGAAGAAGCGGTAGAATGACCAAGTCAAAAAGTTAAAAATAGATATTCTTTGTTCTTCTCCTGATCTAGTGACTTGATCTGATAGTGTACATAGTAGATGGCAGCAGTTATGTCAAGTCAGGATGACTGTGCTTTCAAATTTACCTACATTCTCCTTTTTCAATAACTATCCTCTTTATCTTCAATGGTGAGGTACAAAGTAGTCATCCCTACTCATCGTCCAAAATTTCTTCTTCTACTATTGGCTTCTTCCTCTTGGGTGTAGTCATCACCTCCCATGCTTTCACTTCATCATTTGATGGCCACTTAAAGTCCTGAGTACTCTGTATTTGGACCTTTTTCCTGTCCCATCTCGCATCAGTGATATTTTTGATGTATACTAGAAACTTATTGATGTCAGTTTCTGCCTTGAAAGCTTCGTCCAATATCTTATTGAACCCTTCTACATCAATATAAGTTCCTAAAATAAATGCCTCATTACTAGGCATTTTACTGTCAAACTCACTCCTCCAGGCATCTATGGCCTTCACTTGATCATCATCTCCTCTTAAGGAAGGTATGAATCTATTAAAATCATCAGAAAAGAGGCTTAACTTTACCTCAATTTGGTTTAATTTTCCCTTAAAGAATAAGAGAGCAATATTAAATCTTTTGATCTCATCTTCAACTTTAGTCACTATCTCTGGCAAATCTGATCTTAGGGATTGCAATGATGCTAGCTTTTCAAATAATTGCACATTAGTAGACCACTTAGTAAAATAAGGGTTAAGGATATCCAAATACCCCATTACCTTGGTGTGAAAAGCTGGCAACTTGTTATAAGCATTGAGTATAACATCAGATTTATCTTTTAAGACGTTAATTCTGTGTTGCAGCACACCCTTCAATGCTCTTAAAGCAATCTCATTTCCTTTTTCTTCCTCAGCCACCTTTTCAGATTTTTCTTTATCTTTAATTTGCAGGGGCTTTGGCACATACATCACCTCAGGCTTTGTTTCCAATTCTTCCATCAATTTCTTTATCATCTGATCTCTCTGATAAATTTGCACTCAGCACATTTCTCTATCCTTTTCCAATGCACTAGTCTCTTCCACCAATGTGCTACACCTTTCAGACAATTGTTTATTCTTGTCTTCATTTAAGTGAGCCCAATGTGTCATGATTTGGGATATCTCCAAATCCCCTATATTTTGCATTGTCCAGACCATCTAATTGCCCACCATATTCTCCTGAATGTTCACCACTTGGGGGTTTTGGTCTTTAGGGCACAAGCTCCACATTGAAAAGGCTTGAGACTTTGGGCTATACCCAAATCCTTTTATTACATCACCTATTTGGACTTCACTAGCCATCTTGAGATCTGGTTGTTTCCTTATTTGATCAATAATGAAGGCGGATGCTAAATCCCAACCCTCAGCCAATAGTATTCCACTTCCTGATGCTAATTTCCTGGCATCCTCTAGTGAAATATCCTCATTTTCAGGATAATAATTTTGCAGAGCCATCAATGCCTCATTAGTTATGGTTTCCTTGTCATCAACTGTTAGCCCTGCTCTGATTTGTTCTTTATTGTACCATCTCAGGAAGTCTTTAAACTCCTCAATTTTTACAAAATTATCATCATTTAAAAACTCTTGTTGATGAATCAATCTCTCATCAATACATGCCTTAAGGGGCATTTCAACCTCATCATCTATATCAGGTTGCTATTTCTTACCTTCCCTTATTGTCTTTCTTAGGTTATGATCATATAACCTATTTCCAGGTACTAAGGCCTTGGCCTTATCTTTCTTCTTATTCTGCCCTTCAGTTGAAGGCTAACCTATCTCTAATTTCTGCCTCTTTGAAGCAGGTTCCTCTACATCATCTGGTTGGGTAGCAATTGTCAAATCTATAATGTGACCCTCTGCTCACTGCAACTATGGTATTTCAGCAATATCTTGTTGTGATGAAGCATGCATAGTAGAACGTACTTAATCATTGTCACTACTACTATTGTATTCTGACTCTGAATCATCACGTGTCTAAGCACCTTTCTTTTCAAGAACTATATCCAGTTGCTCTATAAGCACATAATAATTGTCTATCATGGCTTTGATCCTGTCAAAATATGGGAGGTCAGGGTAAAAACCCCCAAAAGCCAACCCATTTCTCTTTATTTCCTTTTCCAGTTTTAGCAATTCTTGAATCCTTAATCTTCTTGTATGAATATCATCTTCATCCAAGAGATTCCTTGTTGCATCTTCCTCTATACACTCACAGTGGACATTTGTATTGGGGATTGTAGGAGTATACAATCTCCTTGCCCCTGCGATAAAACCCTCTGGGTCAATGTATCTATAAGGGGCTTCCCCCATCCTATATCTTTCCAACCATTGACCTACTACATCAATGGCACCCTTGCCAATTGTAAAGTTAGAAATCTTAAACTACCTAGGGGTCAAAGTCCCCTTCTTATGTGGCACAAAATACTCATTGTCTATCAACAACAGCTGTTATATAAACTCCATTGCCGCCACCCTTGCCCAGTACATAATATGGTAATAAATGAGGTGGGTGAATACACCCATATACCCTAATGATTGTGTAATTTTCTTCCATAAAGAAGTCACCCCAATTATGCTTTCCAGGCCAACTATCTATATAATCACAGGGCCTAAGTAGTTGTATAACCTTTAATGGGATTCTTGTTCTTCTTGTTCTTAGACTCTGTACTATTGGATACACAATCCAATTCTGAAAGGCACAATAGTCACATTCCCTAGAAGTGTAATTCCAAACCCTCACCCAAAATTGGATAGGATTTGGTCCTGATTGATATAATCTCTGAGGGGTTAAATTATTAACATCCATAATGACAAAATTGAAATGCAAAAGGAGATGCATAAGAACTGAGTAATGTAAAAAGTTGGGCTCCTTCTCCTTTGGGTTCTTCATTCTCTTCTGGGTTGCAATGGAAACCTCATGCATTTCATCTATGATGTGTTGAATATAATCATAACTGGTGTTAGAGTGGACCTCTTGCAGGTCCAACACCATCATCAGAATCCCTGCATCAATCTTCTCTGCATCACCATCTATTCCCAACACTCTACACAGGGCATATGCAGCCTACTTGATATAAAAAGTGTAGATCCTTGTAATAATTTGGGTTGTCCCCAGACATAGGATCTAAATACTTTCTTACTTCTTTTAACATATGTTTCAGCAATTGGCTCCTAGCAATCCCGGGCTTCAAAGTGTACCTTTGTTTTTGCTTTGTCATGTCAATTCTGGTAGACATGGTGCTGTATAAGCCGAATGCTTGCATGAATGAATTTCTATTCAAAATTAATAGGACAGTGCCATCATCCCTCCTGATGGTCTTGGATAAAACATCATAGTGATTGGCTAGGTCTAAGAACAAGTCTACATCTAGGAAGACATCAGGAACAAGTAACCTGGCTAAACCACAGGTCCAAGGGTTTGATACTGGGATGGGCTTATCAGGATTCTTATAAAAATAGTTGAAGAGAGAAAAACCTGTTGTTCCTGGAGTTACGGCATCTCGAATATCTTTATATTCATCAATGAGGAAATTAGCATTAACCTTCTTATTTTGTGTTGAACCAGGAAGGAGACAGAGGAATTCATCTGAATAGTTCACTTTTCCCTTTACCTCGTCCTCCACCCTCTCACTTTCTCCGCTGGTCGAAGCTACACTCACTGCTCTGCTCATGTTTTGAATGTTTGAATTCTCCTCTTCATTACCGGTATTGAAACAAATCTATCACAGAGACTTCACAAACTATTTTGCACACAATTCTGGAAACAATGAACTCTTAATTCTCAGAGAACTCTGCAAACTTTTGAATTTACTCTTTTTTGGCAACTGAACTCTTTTAGCTTAGAAACTCTGAAAGCAAGGTGAATGTAAATGAATAGGAAATCATCTCCTTATAATAACCATTTGGAGTACATTGCTCATGATTCTTAGAACATCAATTCTGTCTTAAATTCCACATACTGTGAACATAATTGAAAACCTAGCTGTAGTTTCCTGAGTGTGACGGGAAAATCAAATTTGTAAAACTGAATCCTTGGCTAAACCTTATAAAATTCAAATGAGCTGACATGTCACGCTGGGATTGGCCTTCTATCATACATCTCAGCTACCCTTTTTCTGCACAGTAATCAAAATATGGAAATCTGATTGGCCGCCGAATAATTTACACTGACATATTTAATACTGGCACTTTTTTACAAAAATCATCATGAAGCGACAAGGCGACTGCATTCATTTTCTCTGTCACTGATCCCAATCCTTAACCCATGATTTATCCGGAGACCTAGCGACTGTGCAACTTCCTTACCTTTACCAACCACAGTCAATATTTGGCGACCACACGACACAAGACAAATCTATGTCGCCAGATTATTACTAACCCACGTTCCTTTCTCAGACTATGCGACTAACAGTTAGTGTTATCTTTTGCAGTTATATCTTAGTCACCCAATGTTATCTTTTCTCTGCCAGACTACGCGACAACCCTTAGTCACCTGATCACCAAATGAAAATGTTGAATGCCAAAAACTTGACGAGACATCGCGACAAAGAAACCTACCCTTAACATCATCTTGTGACCTCGCGACATACCTTATCCACCGAGTCGCGAGGAATTTTCTCCTTAGGGTATTTTATTCTCAGATTTGGTGACTACCATAGGATCTTCTCATAATTTCATCTGACGGTTGTCGCTTAATTGTCAAATGACTTATCATACCTTTAAAACATTCTGAGACCCTGCAACTTAACAGTTACCCTTAAGTAGTCTCATAGTCGCTGAACACACTTATACCTTTAAGCGATCATTCTAAAATCCACTTACCTCCTGACAAATGTTTTCTTCTAATTTGGAAACTGAGTTATCTGGTGACAACCTGACTGATGCTTTGTCCTAAACTGTAAGAGGTTAGTCGCTAAGTCTCAGTAGTTTCAACTTAACCGGCCTCTTTTCTAGAGATTACGCGACTGAAGGCTTTGCATCACACTTCATATTAAACTCATTTAGCGATTATGCAACAAAAGGTAATTGCGATGTCTCTTAATAAATTATTAACTATGGAAAACATCTTGTGATCACCCGACTGACCTGCGGGCCCACTGATTATATTATGGCTCTGTTCAAATGATTCAGCGATAATGCGACATAAAGCAAATCGTGAAGTCTGGAAAAGAACAGGGAATATTCCTATACTGCATGAGACTACGCGACATAGGCTAATCGCTAAGTCAGGGATAAAAAGGAATATGCTATTTTAAGTTGTGTGACTATGCGATTAATATAGAGCTCATGACTTAAGTGGAACAAAAAGTAACTGAGAAACATAAGCGATTCAATGCCTTAGGGTTTTCTTCAACTTTGAACGTTGAACGAGAGCTAGGGTTTAAGACTTATGAATATTTTCACAGGTTTTAGGCTGAAAGACATCAATACATGAAAACCTTAAGAGGGAAGACCATAGAACCGAGGGAGAGAAGGAAAAACTAGGAATACAACCAACATATAGGAACAATTGAAAAGGAAAATATTTTTGGGTGATGTAATATTGTCAATTACACAAGGATGCTCCTATATCGCCTAGCCCCCCAAGAGTTAAGGAAAGATAAAAGATAACCCATTATATACCTTATTTGATATATCTTTTATAATATACATGCTCTTTCAATCAAGCATAAGGTTGCAACTCAGGATGTAAATCTCCTGAAAATTAGAAGATCCTTGCATAAAACAAAAAAATCAATGCAAGAAAGGACATCATGTTATAAAAGAAGCAACTACACAAGGGATATCATATCTATTGAAAAGGGAGAGAAAAAGAGGAAGGGGTATCAATTATACACATCTTTCCCATTGCTAGGTAAAGGGACACTTGACAAATGATGACAACTTACGCCCCTTAAGTAAAATTTCAATTATAATAGACATGTGCTTTCAATAAAGCATAAGGTTTCAACTCAAGATGTAAATCTCTTGAAAAAGAGAAGATCCTTATGTAAAAAAATAAATGCATGCAAGAAATGATATCATTTAAAAAAATAAATTAGTCAACAAAGGGAGACAATGTGTCCTTCTGATAAATTTGTTAAGTGAAATAGTCCCCTTTCCCTCCAAGTGAAGAGACAAGGAATAAGGAATATTATGTTTCTCAAAAAGTATGATTACGCCTTAAAATTGCACCACTATAAATGACAATAAGCCCAAAAAGGATAGGCTAGCAATGTCACATAGTGAGGAGAAACATAATAAGAACATAGATGTTATTTAAAATAATCATGACAAAAGTGTCATTCATTGTTAGATGTTATTTGAATCATACCACAATCAATGAGTTCTTGAATTTTACTCTTCAAATCATAACATTCATTAGTCTTATGGCCATGAATTTGATGATACATACAAATGGAATAACTTTTTTTTCTTATGTTTGATATTTTTTTTGTTTTTTCAAAGGAAGAGTAATTAAGTTGTGTTTAAGACTCACACAAAATATTATCTTGTTTTGATGAAAAATTAGGAGAGGGTTTTATAGATTGAATGGACAAATGGGAAATTTTTAAATCTAGAGTTTCTTTTGAAAAATGTTATGTATATTTCTCATTCTTTTCAATTCTTTGTTTCACACATCCTATGCCATGTCCTTTAGGAAGGTTTAATTTATTAAAAAGGAAATGGTCTCTTTTAGGTGGAATTGGGTTGAAATTTAAAGAGGATCAATCAAAATCCATACATGTTCCAAAATAAATTATTTGGTTCTCAAATTCAGGGTGAAGGTTTGGTGTGAAGTCTAAAGTTCCAAAATCATCATCTTGGAGAGTTGATGGTTTGTATGTTTGTTTTGGAGAAATAATTGAAGAAGGAAATGGAGAATGAATAGGGTTGAATTGATTAGGATCCTTATGTGATAAGGTTGGATTTTTAGAAGGAAAGACAACAATGATATTATCCTCTTCAATATATGTGCATGGTATTGTATGATAATCTAGAGGCATAGCACCTTTTACAATAATTGCTGGTTTCTTTTTTAGGAGTATCTTGAATGAGATTGACTTGATTAGGTTCTTTGCTCTCAAAATATTCATTTGGAAAAGAGATAGAATCAAGGATATCTCCCTATTCTTCTAAGGTACTTTCAAGAAAAACTTTAGTAGAAGGAGAATCATAACTAATTAGTTCTTCATCTCTAGAGGGAAGATGAGTGGAATAGAGAGGAGAAGTTGCATTAAGGTAATTTTTAATCATATCACCCTCCTCCCTCACAAAATCATGCTCTTGTACAAAGGTAGTCTCATGGGGAAAGTGTTACAAGTAGTGATTGTTGTTGCACCAAAAGATCATCCTATCAATGCCTAATATAACTACTAGAGTTATACAATACATAGGAGGCAATTAATCCATATCAAAAATCTTATATCACTTTTTAAAATTAGTGGTTGTTGCACCAAAAGATCGACCTATCAATTCGTAATACAACCTGTAGACTTATAGAATCCACATGAGGTGATTAAGCCATATCACAAATCTTGTGAGAGACCCTGATACACTACCAAAAGAAGGTTGATATCAAGAGAATAATCAACATAATTCTCTAATGTTTCATCCCAAAGAAATATATCATTGAGAGAAGGCTTAAAAGTATGTTCTTGCATCAATATATCCTCATGAGGGAGAGAATAATTGGGAGAGTAAGCATTGATTAATTCATATAGGGGACATTTATAAACCCTAAATTATTGTATCACATTAATTAATTTTTTGCAAAAGGAGGGTTTAGGAGGAATAGAGGAATATTGAGTAGATATGAAGGCATCAAGGGATTCATCTAGGATATCCAAATATTCTATGTTAAGTGACTCATCAAAGGCAGTAAAAATTTGGATAAGGAAATTAGGTAGTTTTTAATGAAACAAGATAATGTTATGGAACAAAGTATAAAACGATCTAACAATGCATGAAAAGGAAGTGTTTTTGTATTTTAATTGTTTTCAACATGTAAATACAAGAATGAATATGCAATTTTTATGTATTTTTATTTTTACCAATGAATGCAAAAATAAAAATAAATGTATAAAATGTAAAAATGAGATGCATACAAACAATATCAAAACACCAAATCAGAATGGAAATGTCATGCATTGGGTTCACAAAAATATATAATAGAAAATAGTGAGAAATGATAAGATTTAGATGACTTACCAAGTCCTACATACATTGGAATGCGAAACCTCACAAAGAAAATCTGATTATCACAACCAAAAGGAGAATGGATGCTAATGCATGATCGATGCTCAATAGGGATTAGAAGACATCTGATCTAATAAAGTAAATGCAAAGGAAAATAAGGAAGAATAAGTGAACCTTGAAAAAAGATGGATAAGGTAGGACTTTGAATCTGAATTTGACTGTCGCCAGAATCGCAAATTTTGTTGTAACTTCAAATCGGGTGATCAAGGGCCTGAATCTTTATTTTCTAAGTTTTTCAATAAGAATGGCAAGTACAAGTAGTATTTTGGGGAACAAGTCCAATTTTTGGGGACAAGTAAGCTAGTCGACTTGTTCCTAGAAAAAAATGATGAAACTTTCGTGGATCTTATGGTTGTACCTATATTTCTTAGATCTAAAATTGTAGCTCTACAACTTGTTCCTCCACACATAAAAATGGAGAAAAAGGTCAAGAAGAGGGGTTTTACTTGTTCAAACCCCTGTTTAGGAATCAAAATTGAAATTGAATTGAAATTGCATAAGGGAGGATAAAATATAAGCTAGATCTGAAACATAAAACACCTTATACCTTGATGGTGCAATGCTTTTTTGGATGTTTTGATCATCAGTGTTGATGCAATAGCTTGAACTCCACAAAAAAATAATAGGAAATCATGAAACCAAACCCTTTAATTATTAATGTTGTAGTTTTCCACAATTCTCGATGAAGAAGAAGGATTGAATACCTATATGCTTGATTGAAGAAGAGATCACAAACTCCAATTGTGCTTGATTGTTCATGAATGCTTGAAAAATTGCTATGCAATGCTTGCACTTGATAATGGATGCCAAAATAAAGAGAGATAGGGAATTTATATAATAAACACATCATCTTAGGGATTTAAGTTGGGGCAGGCCAACCAAAAATATAAATCTCAGAGGAAAACCCCATCATGAGGCTTTGGGAAACATTTGGGCCCAAAAGCCCAAGGATAAGTCGGCTAGTTCACTTGCCCAAGGGAAAATCTAGCTAGTCGACTTGTCCTAGGACAAATAACTAATGACATGTAAATGATTCAATGTTTGAATATGTTAGGTTGGTGATCATGCAAGGCGTTAAATTAGTTAATGTATTGTATTTTCATTAATGTGAACTTGATATAACATGTATGGTCATGGAAATACTGCTAAAGAATTCAAAGAATCGATGAAACAAGGCTATGCTATCAGTAATGCATACAAGTCAAGTATTCACTAAGTGACTACATACACTGACAGAGTGCATACCAACGGTTAGAGTAAAAGAGTAGAGTCACAATGTTACTCGATGATCTAATGCACAGCATTACCGACAAGTAGAGTTACAGTGTTGCCTGATGAGAAAAACACAGAGTTACCTGACGGAAAGAAATTTAGTGTTTCCTGATGGAGAAGACAAGGATGGAGATCCTGATGACAACAGAAGTCATACCGACGGAACAATCAATTATCACCGATGACTAACTGAAGTGTTGACCGACAGAATAGAGAGTTCAAAAAATGACAAAATGCTTAGTTGTCAAGAAGCTAAAGATAGAAATAATGGATACTTATCATTTTTTTAATCATCCAGATAAATTTGGAGATAAGTAAGCGATTTAAAGCTGATTTTTCCAGTTAGGTAAGAAGATCTCTTTGAGATAAATCAGGAGTTTTCTTTAAATCCATTGGCGAGAATTGTGGAACATGCCAAGAATCAAGAAAGTCAAGAAAAGAGAAAATTATGTCTATATAGAGACAAATTCAATTCATTACAAATTGTGGGGTGAACAAGAGGAGAGGAAAGATGCTAAAGAAAATATGAAGGAGAAAGAAAGTCTTCATTCAGACTTGATCAACAAGCTGAAGAAAGAGCTACATTCTGCAGACACTGACGAATAGTGAGACAAGCATCATAGAGCATAACATTGTGGAGCAAAGGTATAAGTGATTATATTGATTAGAGAGGTAACAGACTTACAATAGATCTAAAAATATGCTATTGAGTTGTATGTATGAACAAATCATTAGTGTTTCAGTTTAACCATTGAATCATATAAGCCTCTTAACCGACCAGGACTTAAAAGTATTTTACAATTGAGATACATCCCAAGGAGTATCAAAAAGTTTGATCACAAAAGTAGCATTGGATATGCCCGATACCTATTGACAGGCCAAGAGAGTTTGATCAAGGATGGTAGCATTAGATGCGAGATACTAGTTGACAAACTATTTCTAAATCCTCTAATAAGGTCACACCTAATAGTGTGTTTGTAACCTTTAATAGGGTTGGCTCCTAATAGAGCTCACTTGAAAAGAGTGAAAATTTGGGGTACCAGTCCCAGTGGTTTTTCCCTTAACAGGGTTTCCACATTAAAATCCTTGTGTTATGTGTTTATAGTTTATTACTTTACTGTTTTACATTTCACATATGCAATTATGGATTTATTAGTATACTCTAGGTATTTACTATGTTTTGGTAAATAGTTAACTGCTTATTGGTAATCATACAGAAGAGAGATTAGCAAAGCAATCCGACAAGTAGAAAATTGATTAAGTATTTCAAGGCATACATCTTGTAGGACAGAAGATAGCTTGAGACATAATTAGTGGTTATAATTTTTAAGGGTTGATTTAAGGATTAAAATTTTAGGCCACTGATTCACTCCCCCTCTCAATTATTACTAAAAATAAGCTCAAATTTCTTGGGGATGTTAGGCAAGGTGATAATAAGAGGGACAAAAAATGTAGGATGTTGTGATCAAGCACAATAGACATTCAGACCTTGAAATCACCAAAATGGTGTCTTTTACGTCCTAGAGCATCCAATTATGGGTGACAAAATTTTAGGATGACATAGTATTTTACCAGTACAAAAAAATTTACCACCACCTTATGATAATCTCCACTCCTCACCCATACAAAAATATATGCACGTACAGTGAAGTATGCCCACTTCCATAGCACACCCATATAAAAATTTATAGTGGTGCTTCAATTGAATCATGTATGGTCATACAACCAATTCAATCTCCACATTATACAATAGATACTCCTTACCTATATGATGACTTCAACTAATCGGTCCACTAGACAGATCAGATTCACACAAACAAATAAGACTTAATAAATATATTATTACTGCTGAATAAACCTTTCACATTGGGCTACCTAAGATATTATTTAAATATGAGACCACTTAATTAATTGATTTAATTAATTCATTTAAATATTTGAGGGACATTACAATCCTCTTGGCCCAAGAATTATTTTCCCTCAAGCAAGTACAAACTTAGATGTTCTCTCTTCCACGTAGCATCTTCAACTAAAAAATACTTCCACCAAACTAGGCACTCCTTAAAAGTTTCTGACTGTATGTTCCTTTCTTTGACATCAATGATTTCTACGGGCTCCAATGAATTTTTTCCCTCTTCCTTAATAGGTGGAGGCTCCTTGGAAACCATGACACATTTACCGACCACCTTATTGAGGCATGAAAAATGAAACACATTTTTAAGTATAATCCCTTTCGGAAGCACCAACTCATAGGAAAATTATCCTATTCTCAGTTCCACTATGTATGATCCATAGAAGAAAGGCTTCAGGTTCTTGGCACCACTTTTCTTCAAGGAATACTATATATATGACAATAATCAGAGGTAGACCAGATTTCCTACTTCAAATTTCCACTCAAACATGTGTCTACCATCATACATATTCTGTTGGAAATATTCAGGATTAACCAAGTTACTGAGAGGGGAGGGGTGAATCAGTAACACTTAAAACTTTAAAACATTTCTGCACTTTTATATTCTTTAGCCATTCATTCATCTAATCTACTGCAACCATGAAAATGTAATCATTCATAACACATAACACAAAGATTGGTAACCCGGAAACCTTCCAGATAGAAAGTAAAACTGGGGTGAGGATGGTACCCACAAAACTTTGGTACTGCAGTATAAAGTTGGCCGATTAAGGCTTACAATGATCACTTCTGATGATCTGCCCTGTTAGAAGCAATTTGGACTGCTAGGTCCACCTTGTTAGAGGATT
>MU227981.1:650162-663297 GCA_018584345.1 Thuja plicata | reverse complement strand
AGTACTCGGCATCGTCATGCTCTCGATAAGAGTAGAAGCTCGGTCCATACTAGTCCCGAAGTGTAGCTTGGAACTCGGTAGCTACGGTGACTCGGTAGATACATTGTCACTCGGTAACCTCTGGTGACTCGGTAGTAACTGACTTCTCGGTTATCTTCAACTGATGACTCGGTGACTACCGTCTGCTCGGTAACTTCTATTTTTCTCATATGCTCGGTGACTACCTTACTACTCGGTTTGAACTGTTTGATCGGTGAGCTTTACTGAATGCTCGGTATAGGTTGTAGGCTGAGTGATGAGCTCGGTAAGCATTCAAAACCGAATAAGTGTTTTCACTAAGTGCATTCACTGATGCCAAATGTATCATTATTCCAACAATATTCTACTAATTCTAATCCAAATGTAGGTTATCCTTGAGAGATCAAATGATATCAAAAATCTCCTACAAAAAATCCTTGGTCCTCAGTGAAGAACTATCACCTACTGTCAGATTCTTGAATGATGAAGCCTCATATCCATAAAGTTCCTTGAAGGGTGACATGCCTATTTATATGTGGTCGGTAGTGTTATGGTAGTGCTCTCCAAAATGAAGTCAATGGATAAAACTATGGGTGGTAGCTTATGCTTAGAGATAAATTTTTACCTTCTAAATGAAAACATTTCTATCTAAATGGATCTACTAAAATGGATATCTCTATTGCTGACAATGGCCCCTAGAATAACATACAAGAAGAGCACCTCTTGAAAGAGAAAATTTGTTGCTTTAGATACTTAAAACCCTCTAAGAATGGAAAGAAATGATAATATTTATTCAATCAATCCACTACAACATATATACAATTCTTAACCTGCACCTTGGGAAGTATGATGATGAAGTGCATCAAGATGCTTTCCCACTTCTGGTCGAGAATTGACAAATGCTGGAGTAAATCAGTTGAAAAAGTATGCTTGGATTTATTTTGTTGACAAGTGATACACTCCTTCACATAATGTATTACATAATCCTTGACGTCTTTCCAAGAAAATCTCTCATGAATATGCCTATATAGGTCTTGAGGTATCCCGGGTGTTCTACCAAGCGTGAATCATGAATATCCCTCAAGATCCTCTCCTTCATCATTGATTCTGGCACCAAATAGATCTTATCCTTGTAGTAGATGACATCATCCACCACCTTGTATCGGTCATTCTTAATCTGACCATCCAAAAATTGACAAGAAAAAGTGTTCTTGAGTACTCGACTAACAAATGAACCTTCTAATTAGCTAAAATCTATGATAGTGAATATATGTTGGGTCTTCTAGACAATGCATCGGCCACAAGATTCTTCTTCGCCTTCATATGCTCAATATTAAAATCATACATTCCTGCATTTTTCTCACCCATTTATGTTACTCTCATCCAAATCCTTCTCCTCCAAGAAATATCTCAAACTATTGTGGTTGGTCCTCACTAGGAATCTCGCCCCAATGAGATACTTCCACAAATTGGCCAGTGTGTGCATTATAGTTAGAATATCCTTACCATAGATAAAGTATAATTGCTTAAATCCCAAGAGCTTCTAACTCTCAAAATAAATGGGATGTTTTCATGCATTAAGACTACACCAATGGCTTCACGTGACACATCACACAAAATTAAAAAGGGTCTAGTTAAGTATGGAATTGCCAAAATTTCATACATACTAATAACGTCATTGAATCTATCAAAATATCCTTGTGTATTCTCATCCCAATGAAATTCTCCATTATTTTTGAAATATATTAGTGGTGCTCCTAGTTATAAAAAACCTTTCACAAAACTACTATAGTACAGTCCAACGAATCCACACAACTATATGAGAGTCTGAGGTGTGAGCCAATCAATAATGGCCTAAATATTCACTTGATACACATGAACCCATTAGATGCTTATGAAATATCCCAATTACAAGATTTTGGTCATCTAAAACTCACATGGACCTATTCAAAAATAATTATTGTGACTCCATGATTTGTAATACCTCCTCCAAATTCCCTAGATGCTCCTCCCGCATCCTATTATAAATAAGTATGTCATTAAATAACACTAAAAAAAACTTATGCAACATCTTGTTGAAGATGTGTTTCATGCAAGCTTGAAAATCTATTGGATCTTTGGTCAACCCAAATGGCATGAACAAGAACTCATAGTGTCCATAATGGAAATGAAATGTTGTGTTTTTTACATCTTTCTCCCTCATGCCAAACTGGTGATACTTGGAATAGATATCAATCTTAGATAAGTAGATTTCTCTATTTATCTCATTGATCCTCAAGATAGGGTATCTAATCTTGATTTTCTTATTATTAAATGCTCTGTAGTCAATGCACATAATCAAATTCTTGTCTTTCTTCTTCACTAAAACTTCCTAACCTACAAATGGACTAGGGTTAGACATGATCCAACCTTTGTCAAGTATCTCTTGGATGGTCTTCTCTATCCCTTGAACTTCTTGGGATGGTGATAGTAAGTACTAATGACTAGCTTGGCTCCATCATCCAACTTGATCATGTACTCAAATCCTCTTTGTGGAGGTATACCAAGTGGGATGTCTACAAAGACAAAACTATGCTTCCCCAACACCACCTGATGTTCATCATCATGGTAGTAGGCTTTTTTTCCACTTAAAGGTTTGGTCAAGACAAAACATTCTACTTCCCAAAAAACCTCATCATGTCTAAAAATTTATTCCATCTATTTTTCCAAAATATCCCTCGACCCTCCATTAGAAATTCCTCTCAACATCACATTATTACCATCTACTTTGAATGATAACTCCACACTCTTAAAATATTGTGTGTACTAGTCGAGGGTCTCCATCTATTACCCAAGATGACATTTGTATCATCTAAATCTACCATGAATAAATCATCTATCACTATGTACCTCCCCATGATGATGTTGAGTTGTGGAACTAGGTGAGTACATGATAATAAATTTCCTCCAACCACCTTGACTTTGAATCCTTCATGTTCCACTATATGCAAACCCCTCTTGATGATGAGTGGTAAATTGATAAAATTGAGTGTGGCTCTACTATTAAGCATGAATATCACTCATTTCCCTGGGGTGTACATCAAGCCTAAAATACACTACACCTTGGATTCATAGATAGTGCATAAATGGTGCCTCCCCTTCTCACAAGTTTGGAAATCCTTTACGCGTTATTAGTTTCTTCTTTAGTCTCTTCTTATTGTATCTCATATTCTTCACTCTCCTCCTTTCTATCAAAAACTACTTCAATGTAATGGATCTTTTTGTTGCCTAAGCATCCATGACCTAGGTCCCAAGGTTATTTACATGTAAGGAGATATTTCTCCTTCTCCATTCTTGTATTGTAGCCTCATGCAATAAGAACTCTTCAAAAATTGTCTCTTGTCCTTTTCCATATGTGTGGTTGGTTGTTTGGCACATGTGTAACTCTTGGATTATGAATTGACCATGTTGCATGCCTTCTTGTATGCCTCTATGACTGTGTTGGGATTGAAACCTTTGACCCGACCTTTGATAAGTTTTTCCAATCCATCCATGAAAAATACTACAAGTATTCTCTCAGAAATATTGGTAACCAACATTGATAGCCTCTAAAATTATGAGATATAATCATCCACTAGTTTAGTCTGTCTCAGCTGTGCGAACTCCTTGAAGTTGAGTTTTGTATCCTTCCTATCAATGTGATCAATGATTCTCGCTATGAAATCAACATATGAAGTGAATCAATAATGACAAAGAGTGCCCATCCCATGGTGCCACCATTCACGAGTGATTCCCTCCAAGTGGAGAGATATAAATTTTATAGCTTCATCTTTAGGTATCAAATTGAAATAGAATTAGGTATTCACTTTTTGTACTCATGCTCTTCTTGATGTATTCCTAGACCCACAAAAATTAGATAGGTTCAACTTGCTGATACTTTTCTTGATGTCATTATTTTGATGGTCATGGCTCTTAGAATATCTCATCTACAAATCCACATAATCCTTGAAGGGTAGTTCTACTCTGAATCCAACATCAAACCAATCTTTCCTGAACTGATCCTACATCTCCAAGAAGGTAGGCTCTTGTTCTCCACATTGTTCAATCCTTTGAGGAGATATCAAAATCATTGGCCATGCATGGGAAAGTTGTATATGGGGAAAATCATTGATATAATTGTTGGCATGCCCATTATGATCTCCATTTGTCCTTCATTCTTCCAACAGTTAAAGTGTCTTTCCAATTTATTGTTGACCCTTTGGAAAAGTCTCACCAAGTTGTTTTCGTCCTTTAACCAAGGTCTCATTGAGTTTTAGTTTTCCTTTTAGTATCTCCTATAGAAATGACATCAATTTGGTTCTTGATTTCCCCTTTCCTATCTACTACTTAAGATATTTTCCACATCAAACATTACCCAACACGTTGGAAAGGCCACAAACTTTGATACCATTATAATGTACCAACATTGTACAAAACCTTTATAACATAATGATAGTGTACAAAAAATACCTTTCACTTGTAGGAAAATTGCCAACCCTATCCACACAACAGGACTTCTCTCCACGTACTGAAAAAGTCACCTGCATAATTTGTCTTCTCTCTAACCATATGACCAACTTATCTATAAAGTTCCTTTGATCCTTTACCCATATGAAAATATTTACCATCACCATATAATAATCTCCACCCCTCACCCATACAAAAATGTATTCCCATATGACAAATCATGTTGACTTCCATAGCACACTTGTACAACCATGTACAATGGTGCTTGAAATGAATCTTATATGTATGTATGACCAATTCAATCTCCACACAATATGGTAGTTATTCATTGCCCATATAATGACTTCAACTAACAGTTCCACCATATGGATTGGATTCCCATAGACTGATAAGAATTATCACTAATGAATAAAGCTTTAACACACAAGCACACACCATCAACAAGACTGAGTCACCAAGAAGAGAACTTTTGTTTTCAAATTATAAAGATATATCTCAAGTTACATTAGTTATTTCTTCAACTAAATACTTCACAAATTTGGACCAACAAGCAGAATAGGGTAAGGAGTGACTCTACCAAAAATACAACTACTATAATAGGGAGTATCTTACACCTAGAAAATAGCACACCAGATCACACAATTCCAACTATAATTGCAATAGACAAGAAATCTAAAACTCCACGATGATTTCCTACAGTTCCTTGAACCAAGACAATATAAAGAGATCAGAGAGTTTTCCTGAAAGGCTTCAAATAAGTTTACATAGTTTATTACTTTTATTTTCTAATTAAATTAATAAATTAAAGGGGTTCATAATACATTAATTAAAGTTGGGACCAGTTAATTAATTAATTTAATTCAGTTATTTGAATATTTCAACGACTTTACACATACCAAAATACAAAAGTTTGGTTGAAAAAATAGGACACCCTAATTAAGGTTGATAGGTGATTAGTTGAATTGGTGATGGTAGTGGAAGCCCTAATGGCATGAATGGGGTCATTGACATCATGGGAAATTTATATATCCCTTTCTCAAAACATTGAAATAAATTAAAATCGGAAGAGATTATCAATATGAAAGCGGGAGTGGGAGAGGGAGTTGGGGCATCTATAGGCACAGGCACAGGTGTGGGTGCGGGGGGTAGGATTTCTACTACCATATGTGTTGTAAAGGATGGGAAGGAAGATGGAGCAGAAGGAGATAATGTAGATGGGGATAATGGGAGAAATGCCAGCGTTAGGAAAGAGGAATTTTCCTGCATCATTGGTTGTGGGATTTGGAGATCCCTATCTTTTTTTGTGGGAGATATGAGACTAGAGTCACTTGCACTGGATAGTGTTATGGACTACATAGCTATCCCTACTTTTTGTAAGAAAAATGTTGGGTCCCCCTTTTCACTTTTACTCTTTCCCTTGGTTTCTTCTGTTTCCTTTGTTTCCCTGCGGGCTTTGCTTCCGCGAGGGTTGTTTTCTTTTGTTTCTTGTCTTCTTTTGTCTTCGAGACCCAGTCCCAAAGTTGGTTTGTTCTTTTGAGTCAACCGAATCCTGGACTCTAGGATTCTTTGTCATCATATCTTCTTTTGTGAGAAGACATGGCTGCATGGAATCCCTGGGCCGAGGGTCAAAAGGTTTTCTTGTTCCAGAATTTGTGGGGGGAAAGCAACACATTTTACCCTAAGGGTATAAATAGAAGTTACCTGTCATTTTCACATTTACCGCGATCAAATACTCAGAGCAATTAGAATGATTCAAAGGTGATTAAGGAGATTTAAATGAAGTTTTTCTCCTTGTACTTAGTGATTGATTAAATATTGATTTGCAGTACTTGTGCATGGTTACTCAAAGGTTAACTTGTTGAAGAGTGCCTCCCATGGTCATCTTTCCCGCATCCTTCATTTTTTTAGGTAGGTCCTTCGGCTCTTTCCTTTCTAGTTTTGTGTTTTATGGTTTTCTCGCTTGTTTCTCTTGTTTTCTTTGTTCTATTTTGTCTTTTTGTTTATGGTTTTGGTCTTGAAGTTGCCTCTTGTTGGTGGGTTGGCTCTTCTAGAGGGTTGTCCACCCTTTGTATGGTTGTAGTTTAGTCTGAATACCTCTCTATATTATGTGTATTTTTTACATTATGAAAATGCCTGTATATGTGCCTATTGTGGGCTAGCCTATGAGTTGTGCTTTGGCCCTTGTGTGCGCTTTAGCTTTGTCTATATATATTCCTTGTATATCCTGCACTCTGTCTAGTGGCGAGCTCATTGTGCCCCATGTAATAAAAGCCCCAAAATGTGGGAGCTTGTCCCCAAGAGATGTCTTCCTGGTTCAAACTCAGCACCTCACTAGTTTGAGCCATGGAAAATTTCTCTCCTCCGTAAAGTCAGTCTTAATGACAGGCTAAGTTTCCCACGTGAGCATTCAAAACTGGCCCAAGTGGCACCTGTTTCTGTGCATTTTCAGAGAGTTTTTGGAATTAATTCCATTACTCCCATTACTGCATGGCCATGTGACACTCCAACATCAGCCTAGTCTGGCTAACTACTGGCCATGTCATGCAATAGTCAGTTTTCCAGAATCTGGGTCCCAGGTCTCCATCTGATCCTTATTTCATTTTCATCATATGTGCTGGAATCCCCGGAGGCCCGGGTAGAGGTTAAATTCCTAAGTCATATTATATGTATATCTTTTTTAGGGTTTGATGTGAGATAACAATTCTTTCAGGAACATGTGCACAGTGGTGGTGAAATTCCCTGACATCTAGAGTAATAATTTTTTTAGTATACATACTAACGGTCATCTTTTTTTACAGGTTGTCAGCATTAATCTCACCTATCAAGTCTGAGGCATCTGCATCATCTACACCCGGGAGTCCATAGTTCCCTATTACTGCTGCCACCCAGGTAGCTGTCAGGACAAAGGTTGAGAAGGCCTTGGAAAAGCTCCCATTAATAGTGAAGTATCTAAAGGGGGACACTATTCTGCGGTCGAAGGTTGATTCTAAGTTATAGCTAATCACTGACACAAGTGTCAGGATGTGGGCCAAAATGCAGGCCCTGGTGAAAATGATTTTTATTCAATGAACGACCGGAGATCCATTAGCCCTTAATGTGGCCAACTCTGAGATCCTCAAAGATGCTTGCTTCCCCTACTCCATACAAGCTCTAGAACTCATTCTCACTTTGGCAGAACACTATAATACAGTCGTCTGGGCTGTCATACTTGCCGCCCTAGTTCCGACAGGTTACCCAAAGCCTATGGTGTCTCTATATGCTGCAAATTTTTAGGCAGGGCTATGGATTCCCCAATTTGATGATGTAGCCATTCTCATCTAGTCTCTAGCCTTATAAGAATTACCAAACCTAGAACACGTCGCCTGACAATATCTTAATAACAAATAGCTTAAGGTGCCAAGGAAGGATTTCAAAAAGATAAAGCTGGAGAGCCCCTAGACAAAGTTTAAAGAAAGCATACAGATGGGGATCATCATGCTATGCAGGGTCTTTAGAGATCCCCATGCCCAAGAATTATCGGCACGGATATACTATTTCTTGTTGGGCGTCAGCTTCGGCGGGCAAGATTTTGATTGGGCTGCTATCATTGCAAACCATGTGGACTCTCAGCTAGTCAAGGTCACCCAGACCCCGAAATTCTATAAGGCATAATATGTTTTGTGGGCACAAGCACAAGAACACCCCATGGCCTAGGGATTACTTACAACATGTGTGCTCAGAACTGGCATAGGCCAGAATGCTCCATGGGATTATTTCCCATAGATCCAATGGGATGCTAGTTTTATTAGCTTCTGCCAAGTGAATGATGCCCTCATTTACTACCACCCATTCACACCTACTCAAGACGCCGGATAATAACTCTCTAAAGAAGCAATGGATTTGGTCAACACTTATGGCCACTATTACATTTAGTATTAAAAACATACATACATTCAGGTGACCGGCTTCTCTAGGAAACTCTATTTGTTACCCAAGAATTGTGGGAATAAAATAATTCTTTTAGAATACTACAGGTAGATCTTGGAGCTACATGCCCTCTTCATGGTGAAGAAGGTCACCAACATCCCATTCCCAATTTATGGTGGGAACTATTCCTATAGCCTTTCTATGGCCAAAAAAGCTGACAATGAGCTTAAAAGTTTAGGGCTGGCAGAGTTCTATTTAGAGCGGAAGAATTTTGATCCACTGGGAAAGATAGTGACGACACTTCCCCGGACAACCCCTCCGCACGAGCTTCACTACATTGAATATTTCTGGGAAGATTACCAGCATGAATTGGAGGTCTGAAAGTGGCATTTTGACTGAATGACATAGGTGATGATGAAGCAGCTTGAGCTTCAAAAGTTCCCCAAGGATTTCTCAGACACCGGGTCCATAGAGGACCCACAATATAAGGAAAAATAGGTAGACAAAATGGCCCTCCCTCCAGTAAATTGGGAGGCGTCGGAAGGTTGGGTGATAGAGGAAATTACCCACAATGTGATTGAGCATAGTCATGCATATTTTAAAATGGAATGTCTGAAAAGTACACGCAAAGTTGGTCCATTTATGCAGGGTTCAACTTTCAAGGCCAAAACCCCCTCGCAGGGTGATGATAGAGGAAAGAGGAAAATGGGGATCCCATCTCAAGTCCCATCCATGGTTCCCATAGTGGAACAAATGTAGAAAAATCTTGCTACATCCCAACAAATGAAAGAAAAATTAATCACCCGGTTGGCAACCCTGACTATTATGGTCAGACCTGTCTACCATCCCAATTCTCCTTCACTTGTAGAATTAATGGTCCAAGTAACAAGGACCGAAGTGGAGGAAGAGAGGGTAGCCATATTAGATGCAGGGCCCCTATTGGTAACAAGGAGGAAGAATAAAATAATAGCTAATCCTCAACCAAAAGTGGATCTGGAGCTTGGGATGCCCAGCATCCCTAAAATATAGATTGTTTCCTCGGACTCCTCAGAGCTGGACAATCAACCCAAAGATCGTCGGAGACCTCCCCTCCACACAATGACTTTGATGGCATGTTCAGGGTAGATGAAATTGTAAATTTACATGGGGATATCGAGAAAGTGGTAGAGGAGATCACCGCCCAGGATGAATTAGTAACCCCCATTGAAGGGGAAACCCCAGAGAAAGAAGCCGCCATAGAGAAGGAAGCCCGGGTTGAAAAAGAAAAGGAGCCAGAATAGGTAAAAGTTTCTAATGTACCAAAGATATAGGTTTCCAAGACTAGCACCACTGAGGAAAGGAAAGTACAGAATGAGCGACCAACATCTACTGAGAGAACCAGACCTACAAGAGCAACCATAATCTCAGCCACCATGCTCCAAACGCCGCCTCCTACCCCAAAGAGGGTAACATTTGGTGAGGTGATCATAGTGGCTCAAACATTTAATCTTGGCCCTATACCTCCACCACCTCAGTAAAACATTCCAACAGAGGGAGATATTCTGGAAGAGGAGGCCGAAGAAGAGCATCAACAATAACAAAGTGAGGGGCAGAACCCCATAAATATAGATGTTGAATCTGACAGTGATAAGGGAGTGGACACCAAGGCAAAAGATACCAATGCCACCAAGGTGGATATTATAGGTGATCTAGAGGATACAGAAAAAGAGTCTGAAGAGACTCAGAACACCAAGGGCACATAATAGAACCCCAGATGGGATGTACAGGATCATATTTTGGCAGCAAGGCCACTGTCAGCCCCGCCACAGTGGTTGGTGGATTCAAGAAAAAGGAAGGCCCTAGCACCGGGCAAGGCCCACCTCTCTTTGGCGGAGATGATGGTGCAAACATGGGAGGTCCCCAAGGAAAAGAAGGCCCAGATAGTCCATACCATCCAGACTAGGTCGGGTGGAGATACTGTCGCAATAGTTGCAATACCTCCCCCAGAGGTAGACGCGACAACACCAAAAGCTAAGGATTATGTGATCATAGAGATATATCTAGGGAAGATGGTCATGCAAGGTGAATTGGACCTGCTGAGGGAAGCAGCCAAAGTGGCAGAGGCTCACTATGAGAAAAAAACCCAGAAGCTTTAGGAAGAGAGGGAAAAGAATGAAAATATCCTCAGGCTTTTGACAGAGCTGGCGCAACATACAACGGCCATTCCTCCAGAAGCTTCCACATCTAGAGCACCACTTGAACTAGGTGATATAGATGCATTAAGGGCCATGAAGAAGAAGGCTTAGGCTATGGATGGGTGGATTATTGAACAGATAATAGTTGTAAGGCAATTTTTTATTGTGTCGCTCCCAGATCTTTACTAGATCAACAATCTTCTAAATAAGGTGAACCTCTCCACTGCTCTATGGGAGGGAGACTTAGAAAAATATGAAGGATGGAAGACCAGGTTAGAAAAAGTCTTTAACACTAGGGAAGAGGCTATCACAGAGGAAGGAATTTTGGGGGAAGAATCATATGATTCCATCTAGGCCCAGTACTCCAAACTTGGCCTCAAGATCGAGGTATGCAAGGAACTGGTTAAGGCCCTAAGAGAGAAATTAACTACAGCCTAGTATCCTTTGGGCGTATTTAAGGAATTTATGGTAAGGGTGTCACAAGTCGACCCCTTTACCACCAAAATGTGTGCCCTGGAGGACTATGTCCTCAGTAAGTATGATGAGATAATGGAGTCCCTATATTATTTGGTTGGTGACTTTGAAGGAGGAATATTATTAATATTATCTAAGATGATGCTCTGCGCACATGATATCATAAAGATAGTAGATGAATTCTGGAATGGGGCCGGAGAAGTTGAGAAGAAACTTGAGGCTGTCCACGACCGATGGAGCAACATTAGGGACATAGATGAGGATCTCATCAGTGAAGTTTTGGGGGAATTTAAAAATAGCAAAGGGAAATAAGGTTCTCCAGATTCTAGAGATTTTAACTAGAAGTGTACATTTTGAACATTCTTCATTCTTTGAACGCAAGCTCCCAGTTTCCAGAGTCCTAGGTCCAATAGTTTTGTAATCTTTGTATGACTCGCATCTAGGTTCCCCAAAGCTGACCGGTCTTTATCAGGAAGACAATAAGGGTGTCAGAAAGTTGGTGAACCTAGCAAGGTAGGTCAACTCGAGGGATGGTTCTGACAGGTGGTCTATTGGCAAGTTGACTCCCAGGGAGTATATGGCTTATTTTGTGTTGTCATTATGGAAACAAAGTCATATGAAGTTTTGACAGTAAACTATGAAGTGAAAATTGACTAAGTGTAGAAGACAGAACATAACAGTGACTTACAGTCGATCAGGGCATTAGCGCATGTGCATACAATCACATCAAGATATGCGCATTTAGACTTAAGCTCTATGGTATGTTTTTATGATTACCCTATACACACATGGTATGGAATGGCAGTACGAACAAGTTATAGAAAGAACAAGTACAGTAGCAGTTCAGAATACAGAGTATGAAGCCGACTTCATGATTTTGATTAGTGTGTAATCTTTTGTTATGTAAAGGCTAAGAACCTATTGTAATAAGTTTGTAATCATGTATTAAACATTATTGTAAACATGCTTAATCCAATTTTTTTGGAAGCATTGTGAATATTTTATTGGGCAGACTAAGGTCTTGTTTATAGTTGCGTCTATTCTGGAATAAACACACACACACACACACACACACACACATATATATATGCAATGTAAAGACATATTTGAAGTGGAAAAGAAATAGTAAGAGAAGACATATAAGAAGAGTAGTATGAAGGTATCAGAATGAGATAGAGCCCTTAAAGAAGATAAGAGCATAAGCACATAACTGGAACTGATCAGACATCTGTGTCACATACAATAGTTCATTTTTGGATATAGTGCATATCTATTATCAGGATGTTGTAGCCTTCTTTCTCATTGAGAAGTGAGCTCTTGGACAGTGAGTCCTCACCCCTAATAGGGTTGTTTTTAAAAGACTCCTAATAGGGTCAGACCCTTAACCAAGTAATTTTACTTGCATTATAAAGACTCCTCCTAACAGGGCAAAGTAACTTTAACAGGTTCATTATACTAGTGCAATATTTGTGGGTACTAATTCCCTCCGGAGTTTTCCTCTAATCAAGGTTTCCCCATAATCATACTATGTGTTATGTGATCATGTGTTAAGATTCAAGTGATATCTAATTGATTTATGTTTAAAGTGCTGAAATTGAATAATTAACTAGACACCGATTCACCCACCCCCCCCCCCCTCTCAGTGTTTCCAACAATTGGTATTAGAGATCTGGTCCTCTGAGAGAAAATTTTAACCACTTGAGGAGATCATGGATTCAACAAAAGTCAAACATCTGAAAAATAATCTTAAAGCAGCCCTTAAAGATCTAGATAGATCTAAGAAACAAAATGAAGAACTTAAACTAAAATTTGATGGCTCACAAATGCTTATCGAGAAACTAAGAAAAGATCTAAAAGATTGCTCTACCAATGATTTGAAACTAAATGAAGAGAACATGTCTCTAAAAGATAAGGTAGAAGAATTGAATGATTAGTTAACTGATAGCTTAATAGCTATTGAAGAGAAGAACAAAGAAAATAAATAGTTGGATGAAGAACTCTTGCAAGCCAATATGAAAATCTTGGAATTGGAAAATATCAAGAACAAAATTGAATCTGAATTATCAGGAGCAAAAGAC
>MU227981.1:632539-650112 GCA_018584345.1 Thuja plicata | reverse complement strand
ACTCTTGCAAGCCAATATGAAAATCTTGGAATTGGAAAATATCAAGAACAAAATTGAATCTGAATTATCAGGAGCAAAAGACAAGATTGATAAATTACACACAAGCTCTGATCTGATTCAATCATAGCTCTATGCTCAAAATCTAAAAGGTGATACCACTGGTATGGGATATAGTTTAGCTCAAATTGAGATCAACTCATTACAAGAAAGAAAGCTCAAATAGAATCTTTAGAAGAAAAGAAAACTAAAAATCATGAAGAGACTAAAGCAAAATCACCAAAAGATAAGCACATGGTAGTCAACCATACTTTCTATGCCTATAAAAAGCATGGAAACTTGGAAAGAGACTGTAATAATGTAAGACCATTCAATGGTTATTGTTACTCCTGCAATAAGTTTGGTCATAGGGCTATTCATTGCAGAACAAATCAAAGAAATCAGCCACAACTGAACCAAAGGAATCAAACTCAATTCAATCAGAGAAATCAACATCAAAGAAACTTGCAGAACATTACATGTTAGATATGTAATTACAATGGACACACAACCAAGCAATGTAGCCTGATGAATAACAACATCAGACCTCCTATCATTTGTCATTCATGTGGAAAGGCTAGACACATCTCAAGGTCTTACAGATCAAGAACAAAAGGACAAGAGAATCCTAAGAAGTCTTTATTCAAAGAATTAGGAGAAGTTAAGTTTGTGGAAGCTAAAACTAACTCAGATAAAATATGGGTCAAAGTAAAGAAGGATAATGAAGAAAAAAAAGTAGTAGATGCATCCTTAGTGGACGCACCTTCTACTTCTAGATAGTTGACCCTCATAGTCTTAGGTGGAGCTATTCTAGCTTTAAACCCCTGCGTGGCTGGTATACTCACCTCTAAGTATGCACCTATGGATTCATGTATGTGATCATGAATTCAGGTTGTATGCATTCACACATTGCCTTTACTTTGTTAAAAATAAAGTTTGAAATTCTCTCTATAAACCGCTTTACGACCACAAGCATTAAATGCAATTGATCTTTATATAAATTGGAAAAAGATCTTAAAAACCTCACTTTTCATTTGAGATTGAAGCATTCAGAAAGTAGATAAGCATCGAGCATCAAAGCACTATAGCTTAAAATATTAGTTGGTTTGTGAATGGATTAACAATTGATCAGAACCCTAGCAGTCGTGTTGTTTCAGAATCATCGTGAAACCCTACTTAACATAGTTACAAGTAAGTATGGCAACCCTTGTTATATCCGACATTGCTGAAAGAAAGAGATTTGTTTTCAAGAAGCATCCATTCAAGTCCATACTAGATGATGTCGAAGGAGCATTCTCTAGGACACTGCTTGGAGTCGTGCATGTAGAAGACATCTACGCATATGTTTATTGCAAGAAGGAAATAATTGGGGACAATAGCATTGCATCTCTCATGGGTTCTATGATGAAACCAGACTATACATTCAAAGATGAATACGCGCATCTCACTAATAACCCTATCTTTGAGTATTCCAATGCACACGAGTTCTATGAGCCAAAATAGGTGAAGATATTACTGAGTAGGATACATGATGATCTGTATTGGATAGGTGAGGTTCCTGTCTGCATCACTACAGATCTAATTCATGAGATGACTGGACTTCCTAAGATTGGACCAGCTCTTCCTACTGGCAAGGATGTTAAGAAGCAGGTTGAACAAGTCTGCTTATCTAGAAGTGATAGGCGCGGCATGACTGTTGATCCCATTAAGGAGAAAGACATCAAATTACTCACTATGATACTTGGATACAAGTTTCAACAAGCAAGCAGACTGAATAGTGTGTTCGCAGCAATAGTTATGGCAACAATAAGGATAGTAAAAGATAGCACTCAGTACAATCTCTATGAATTATTGTGTGCACAGCTCATAGAGAATATCAAAGCCATTAATCATGACAAGAGAAAGATATTTAGGTTTGGCTCTTTGATCATCTATTTATGCTTCCACCTTATTGTTAAAGTTGTAAATCTTTACCTAGATAAGACCAAGCCCACTATGTCTCAGATATCACTAAAAGATACATCAGAGAGTAGTATAAAGGATTCTATGGACATGGATATCAAAACTTTTAGGATCAAGATGCAGAAGAGGTTCATGATACCTAAGAAAATAGTTGAGAAATACAAAGACACCAAATGCTTCATGGTGGAGACTGATTGTACTTGCATGGAGACAGTTGAGCCTAGGACAAAATGGATTCACCCTCTTGGTTATGAAGTTGAAGAACATGTTTTGGAAGGTTATGCACAAGTCCTCTTATCTGTGCCCAAGGATCCCAATGAACCTAGATGGGGTACTTACAGAGAAAAGACAAATCAAGTTGATTCTATCTTATAAAATGCTGACAACAAAAGGAAGGCATAAAGGATTACCTCAAATATCCTAAAAGTTCATGGTGTTACACAAGAAGATCTTGACAGAGCTAGAGAAGCTAAGATTGCCAAAGAACTTGAAAAGACTCCCTCAAAAGTAAAAATAGAAAAGACTAATGATATGCCTAAGAAGAAGAAGAAGAAATCAAATGAAGATACATCTACGCTATCAACCACCATAGATCTAGAAGCATCTCCACCATCAGTACCTAGCAAGATGGCTAGAAGGAAGAAGCAAGTTCTCACAAGTCATCCATCCTCAAGAAGTACAAGGAGCAAGGTAAAGAACACACAAGCCCCTCCTGAGGTAGGTTTCAGACCTAGTCTTAACGTCTTAAGGATCTGAATTTTTAATGAGGGAAGACTAGAATCTCTCAAGAATGTATATGACAAATATCAAGAGATAGACAAATCAGAGATTCATTCTATGATCATCTCTCACATATTTTAATTTCAAAAGGATAGTATTGGAACTCAAAACTATCATACTAGACAAGGTATGGAACATACTTGATATGTTAAAGAGGCAAGAAATTGAAGAGGATATGAGGATAAGAGAAGAAACATTGGATAGTCTTCTCCCCATATGCTCACATGATGAGAAAATCATTCTGTTAGATTTAGTAAAGCCACACCTAAGAACCAAAATAAGAATTCTCCATATCATGAACAAGGAGTATGATCTGGTTGGTGAAGAAACTTATAAAGAATTTGAGCGAGTATTTTTGGATAGACATATGTATCCATCAACGGCACATACAGCTAAGGAAACTCCAGTTCCTCATAAATAGGTTGCAGAATCAGTAATTTACAATGCACCTAAGATAGGTCCATAGATGTCAGCACCCTCGGTCTCATTAACTTCTGATATAGCAAATGATTCAGGGGATACTATAGTGATTGATAATATCAAGATATCCATGACAGCTTCTGATAATGATATGGACAAAGTCGATAAAGAATTTGTAAGCACTGAAGAAACAAAAGAGGTATGCATTGATGACACATCCTTACAGCAAGATGGAGTTCCCCCTAATGATTCAATAGATTTGAATAAAGAACAAGACAATCAAACTAATGAGATACCAGCTATGGAAATCCCTGTAAAAAGTGAATGCATGGATACTAGTTAGAATACCATATTCACACCATCCATTCAACCATCTACCTCATTGTTGTCAAGTTTAACTCCTGACTCGGCAAGTCTGGATGCATGGGGAGAAGAAGATTTAATAAAGATAAGTGTGCTAGCCATGGAAAAATCCAAAGAAAAATAGGTTATGAGAAACCCTCTCTTCTAGGAATCAGTAAACATTTTGAATGACCTAGTGCCTATGGACAAGAAAGTAGCAAAAAATTAGTAAGTTGATGATGTAGACAGTATACTAACAAGCTTCAAAGCACATTTTACAAACTTATTAGACTCAGCTACTAGAATTGCAGAAGATGAGTACAAAAAGGAAAGATTAAATGAACTGGTAAATAACTTTCCTTAGATCTGAACTCATTAAAGATTGGTTAGTCTATGTTGAAAGAATTAGTAGCAAAAGGCTAAAAGGTTATAGAAAACTGCATGGACAGATGCAAACTCACCTCTGAACACATCAAAAAGATAGAGGAGGTAGATAGTTTGGTTGACAATGTTAGAAAATCAGTTGAAACATCCACATAAGACATGAACATCTGCAACAATATCTATCAAGGTCAACTAGACAAGATAGAAAAAGATAAAATGGAGATCAGTAAGATAAGGACCAGGTAGACTCAACTAAGAAATGCACTTGCGCCCTCCTTAGCAATTCTGGATGAGAATATTAAATAGATTGATGCAACCATTGCTACCTATGATCAGGGACCAAGAATGGATTTGACAAAGATGGAAAAGCTTACTTATGCTCTATGCACCCATCTCCAAACAGTTGATGCAATGAAGGCATTCTGGAAGCAAGAGATGAAGAATCTTCATATTGTATATCCAGATGTATACATGGAGTGAGTATCTAGAAACTTACAAGTTTTTTTACACCTTTTTCATTAATTTCAAAGGGGGAATAATGCATATAATGAATAAATTATATATGAGGAGTAGTGTATGTATATGTTAAAAAGATAAGATTATACAGTTTTTGGGTGTTAGTCAATTTTGAGTAACTTTGCCACATTCCTTTGTTGCCATTAATGAAAAAAGGGGAGATTGTTGGGAAGTTGACTCCCAGGGAGTATATGGCTTATTTTTTATTTTCATTATGGCAACAAATTCATATGAAGTTTTGATAGTAAACTATGAAGTGAAAATTGACTAAGTGTAGAAGATACAATAGAACATTGACTTACAGTCGATCAAGGCATCAGCGCACGTGCAAATGATCACATTAGGATATGTGTGTTTAGACTTAAGCTCTATGGTATGTTTTTATGCTTACCCTATACACGCATGGTATGGAATGGCAGTACGGACAAGTTACAGAAAGAACAAGTACACTAGCAGTTCAAAATATAGAGTATTAAGCTGACTTCATGATTTTGATTAGCGTGTAATCTTTTGTTATGTAAAGGATAAGCACCTATTGTAATAAGTTTGTAATCATGTATTAAACATTTTTATAAACATGCTTAAGCCAATTTGTTTGGAAGCATTGTGAATGTTTTTTTTGGGCCGACTAAGGTCTTGTTTATAGTCGCGTCTATTCAGGCATAAACATATATATATGCAATGTAAAGATATATTTGAAGTGTCAAAGAAATAGTAAGAGAAGACATATAAGAAGAGAAGTATGAAGATATCAGAATGAGATAGAGCCCTTAAAGAAGATAAGACCATAAGCACATAATTGGAACTGATCATACATCTGTGTCACATACAATAATTCATTTTTGGATATAGTGCATATATATTCTTAGGAGGTTGTAGCCTTCTTTCTCATTGAGCAGTGCGCTCTTGGAGAGTGAGTCCTCACCCCTAATAGGGTTGTTTGTAAAAGAATCCTAACAGGGTCAGACCCTTAACCAAGTCATTGTACTTGCATTGTAAAGCCTACTCCTAATAGGGCAAAGGAACTTTAACAAGTTCATTATACTAGTGCAATATTTGTGGGTACTAATTCCCACTGGGATTTTACTCTAATCAAGGTTTCCCCATAATCATAATATGTGTTATGTGATCTTTTGTTAAGCTTCAAGTGATATCTAATTGATTTATGTTTAAAGTGTTGAAATTGAATAATTAGCTAAACAGTGATTCACCCCCCCCCCCCCCCTCTCAATGTTTCCAACATGGTCTTCCCAAGGCACCGCTCTAGCATTAAACACCTGGCACATCGAAGATAGTGAGTCAATTTTACACTGATGAGGCATGTAGCCTCAAACCCTGGGAGATGGAATTTCTTCTATTCTTCCTCTAGGTCTCTTCTCGATGCTAATTCTTTCATACCTCTTTTCTTGTATTCTTATGCTAATCTGTAAAACTTCTGCTCTTTTCGAGGTTGTTGTAAAGTGGTGCAGTAGGTACCAGCCACTAAAAATTGTATTTTATTGATTGAGTGTAAGGTTAAGATAGGTTAAATTTAGAGCAAGTATGTGTATAAATAACAAGTCAGGCCTCATTCCAGGGGTCGGTGAAATTGATGATTTTGCAGTCCATGTAGTAGCATTTCAAAATTTTCATTTCTTGTAGTTGTAGAGCTCAATGCTTAGTAGTTCTCAGTATTTCTTAGTAGTTAGATACTCTCTTGGAGCATTGATGTATACACCAGTCATGCTGGAAACCAGTTAATGAAGAAAGAAGAGTTCTGGCAATGAAGTTGTTTGCATTCTCATCTCTGAGTTAACACTCTTTTGTGTTGTATGTCTCTAATATCCCTTTCTCTAATGTTTTAAGTAGATTAACAAACTTATTCTCCCCTCACTATTGAATATGTATGAAATGATGGTTCTGTATGCATTCAGTATTTAGTGTAGCATGTTAGAGCCTAGTTGATGTTTTAAAGGTATTTTCATAACTATAAGTAGAATGAATACTCTCTAACCCTGGTGTATCTTTTGAAGTTTTTTCTGATAATCCAAATTCTTGTAGGAAACCATGACCTAACAAAATCCCTAGAGAAGATGAGCCAAGAAAACCAGTTATCCCCCCAAAAAAAATAGTCACACTCCCAACTTAGCTCCCGCATTGTCAAGACCTGACTCTCACATGCTTGAAGGCCTAGAGAATTTATTCCACGGACAACCTTTATAGGTGAAGTTGGCTGGTACTCCAGTACTTGGTAATAAATTACTCTGTGTTGGTGGATCGGTCACAAAGTCTCGTCAACAGAAACTGGCGCTAGAGTGAGGGCATGAGCTCCTTCCCTTTAGAGGATTTAGATTTTACACTGCCTGAGGTTTCCCCAAGCCATACATTTAGGAAGAAAACCCTTAGTGGGATTGGATCATTTTCACCTGCATGATTCAAAAGAGTCCTTAGATTAGCCCCCAACCCTGGAAGGTTTGTTGAACTTGAGTCTCCTGCTCGAAAGAAGCGGACCCTGAAGACGAAACAGCTAGCTAACCTTGTCTGGGGATTTGCTACACAGCAGAATACACAATGTCTTTAGACAATCTTGGGGACCAGCTCTCAGCCTAGCCAAAATCAAACACCCCTGATGGCTATGTACTTCAGTAAAAATAGGTCCCCCATGGGCAGTTTCCTGTTGCTACCAACAATCTTCCTCTGCACTCAGAGAAGATCTACCCCTGATATGACCATTTAGGCTCATGAACCATAGAAAAGAATCTGCAGGCATACAAATATGTCATGAACTGACACCAGATCCAACATTAAGATGTTGTGACCCAGATGTTGCCTCTGTCCCTGGGATAGAATGAGTCAAACTGGTACCTTAACTTTCTAGCCAACTCCATCAATAGTTGGAAGGACATGGAGGATGCCTTCTTGGTGGCCTTCCATGTACATGTGGACCCGGCATGGTCCCACAACTAGTTTATCTCCATTAGGAAGGAATTGAATGAACCTCTTGCAGCATTTAACCACCGATTCCAACATGCCTTGAAGCAGTGCACGGTCCCCTTCATCTCATCCACGGACGTAACTATCTATACATATCTTAATGCCATGGACCCTTTTTTTACCACTCTACTATGGAGAACCACCGCCCCCAATGATTGGGATACTCTGGATAAGGTTTACAACCTAGCCTTGGAGTTGTCCTGCAATTTGAGAAAAGCTCCTAGTGGTATTGGGAAGAGTATGCCTTTCAACATGATCCCCAGTGGAACTTCCTACACCACTGGATACAACCCCAATCAGAAAATGGGTGCCCCAGTGATGGCCATGAACCCATCATCGCTAATAGACCAATAGGCTCGGTACATATACCCATTGCAAGAATAGACAATACCAGGTCTGAAATTCATTCCCTAGAACCAACCGCAACAAATGCAACAACCATCAACACAACCCTTTGGAGTACCTTTATGCCAATTGCCCGTGAATGGAGGATTATCATCCTTGACTCTGATAGCTACTGCCACCTTCCCTAGGAACCAACCGCAACAACTATCACAATGTGATACCACCACCCAGTTGTCCGCTGAGGTTCAATCCCTCTGGAAATTATTGTCTTCACTTACTGTGGACATGGGATAGCTGAAGGCGGGGTCTTTTGTGCTCCACAACCCCAATTTGCAGAGAGAGAATATCTTCTCCAGCCAATGAAATACCAATGCCAGAGGAAGAAACTACAACAATGGGCCTTGACCCAACCAACAATAATGGAATAACCATTCAAACACCAAAGGTCCTCCTCCAAACCAAAACACCACTCAAGGCAGTGTAGGACCCAGTCATTTTGCATAGCTTGCAAAATTCTACCCTCTAACTAACTGGTGTAGATTACACAATACCGGCTCTCAATCTGAGGTGAACTGCACCACCATGGAGAAGTTCATCATGATCTCCCAGCTAGAAAGACATCAAACTATAGATCCTACTCCCCTAAAAGTTCCCATGCAAGAGCCCACTCACGATGCCTTCACTTGTGAGACCGTCTTCTTTGGGATAGATAAAGAAGACAAAGAAGAGGCCAAATTGTAGGGGTTCTTTGATGACTCTATTCTAGCCTTTGAGGCCAATGCCTTCACCAACCCGTAGACTCCTTAAAATAATCAAAGCCAGGCTGGTAAAGGACTAGTTTACACACCTACACCTCCCAAAGATACCCCTCCCCGGGACAACATAACTCATTTCTCCTTCCCACCGAAAGGATCTAACTCTAAGAAAGCTAAAGATTTGACCAAGGGAAGTCAACAATACCTGGGGGGAAGGTTTGACATCACAAAGGCATTGAAAAGAACCACCACCTCCATGACCTTGATGGAGGTTTTGTTGAACTGTCCCAAGTAGAGGAAGTCCCTTCTAAAGCTCTTGGGAAGCCCGGAAGCTATTAGTCACCCACCCAAGACTGTCACCATTGACGATGCCAATGCGGCTATCTTTAGGGGAAATAATGAGGATCCTCCCTTCTTACTAGGTTTGAACATAAGGGAAGAACCTACATAAATTCTTTGTGGACTCTAGAGCTTCAGGTAATGTCATTCCTTTATCTATCTTCTAGAAGCTCACACTCCATCCTACTCCATCCAAAGGCACAGTAGTCCAACTAGACAAAACTGTTGTTAAAATGGTAGGTGAGCTGAAGAACGTCTGGATTCAGCTCATCCAAGACCCATAGATAGAGAGCATAATTGACATCCAAGTGGTGGACATCCCGGAGACCTACAAGATGTTGTTAAGTCATAATTGGTCTAAGGCTCTTAATGGGTATTTCTCCACCGACTTCTCTCACTTGTAGCTCCCCTAGGAGGGGGAGTCTAACCAGATCTGGGTAGAAAGTGAACCTAGGATGAAACAGGTCATTACTTAAGTTGGGAGGGTGAATGAAGTCCTTTTCTCTGAGACTTCTCACAGGGTATACCAACCCCTCAAGATCCTCACATTCAATTTCACCCTTGGGGAAGATCCCATAGTCTCTCAGAGAATCTAGGACCTGGACGAAAAACAGAGGGGTAAGGTTAACTCACAAGGTATCACAGAAACTCCCACTCTACTCTTGACCCACACTTGGTTCCAGGTGCATTATCAAAAACATTCTAAACTAGAGTGTGAGCCTTACATTGCCGCTGCTACCTCTCACATCAATACCCTCTGAGAGAAAGAACACAAATCAAACATGCCTAGACCTAGTAATACTTCTGGCAATACTCCCACGGTGCCGCTGGTCCAGGAATCCCAACCATAGTCCTTTCCAAAGGAAAACCTCACCCATGTGCCATCAAAGCCTGAGGAAAATCCTCCCAACCTTCCCATAAATAATCCAAAGGCCACTTCACCTTCCTAGCCCCAAAAATTGAATAATGACTTGTGGACCCTGAAGTTCGACGGGTCCCAGTCTAAACAAGTTTGAGGGGCCAGAGTGGAATTAATCAACCCATAGGGGAAATCCTTCCTCACGTCTTACAAGCTATAGTTCAACTGCACAAACAAAATCATGGAGTATGAGGCCTAGGTCCTTTGACTCCTATTTGCATTAATAAAGGGAATCACCTGCCTTCAGGCACTGGGTGATTCAGAGTTGATCATTAAATAGGTCCAGAGCCAACACACTTGTCATGATAAAAGGCTGGCCTCATACCGCAACCAAGCATGGAGCCTCATCGAATATTTTTATGCCTTTGGCATTGAACTCATTCCCCAAAAAAGAAACTAGGTTTTAGATGCCCTTTTGGTATCTGCCAACACCCTTGAACCAATGGTTGTCTCCCAGCTCCAGAAGTTCTCCATTGAGATGGTCCCCACCCCGTCCATTCTAGACAATGTCACCCACTTTTAGGTCTTTGAGGATGACCAACATATCCTGGCCTTCATGGCCAATGTTTGCATCTTTAAGGTCCAGATAGTGGAAGAAAGAGATCACGAAGATACCAAGTAGGGTGAAGAAGATGATGGGATCATAGACTTACCAACCAACACCATCCCTAAGGGGATGGTAGCACTAGAACATATCTTTTACTCAGACCCTCAAGGCTGGGAGAAGATATCATCCTCCTTAGAGGGGGGAAAATTCAAAAAAGTTAACATCAGCCAGGCCGGTGAAGAAAAATTGGTACACATTGGCACCTCCTACTCCCTAGAGGAGAAGGAGAAGATTCTCATAGTTCTTTGAGAATACATTGATGTAATTGCATGGGGGTATGAGGATTTGAAAACCTATGACACATCCATCATGACCCATACCATCACATTGAAACCTAATGCTAAGCCCTTCCGGAAAAAGAAAAGACTTGTAAATGCATTGATCGAGCCTCTAATTCATCAAGAGGTTCAAAAACTACTGTCAGCCCAGATTATCTTTCCAATCTGGCACACTACTTGGGTTGCCAAACTCATCCTTGCGAGGAAGAAAAGTTGTGAGATCCACCTCTACATGGATTTTTGCAATTTGAACAAGGAATCTAAGAAGGATAATCACCCTTTCCGCTCATTGGATGAGGTGTTGTAAATCATGAATGGGTCACAAATGATGTCCTTCCTGGATGGGTACTCTGGGTATAACCAGGTCATGGTTAAGTATGGAGATAGAGAAAAAAAAAAGCATTCACCACCAAGTGGGGAATGTTTGCATACCAGAGGATGCCCTTTGGCTTGATCAATGCAAGGGCCACATTTCAAAAGGATATGGACATTGCGTTCAAAGGCCTAGCAAACTGGTGCATAATTATCTATATGGATGATCTAACCATATTTTCTCGGGACACATGTGATCATTCTACCCACCTTGCCTAAATTTGTGAGAGATGTCACCGATATGGAATATCTCTCAACCCTAAGAAATGTATATTCAGGGTCCCTAAAGGGAAGTTTCTTGGGAATATTGTCTTCGAGAAGGGTATATCCATTGACTCTGAGAGAGTTGAAGTATTGTTGAATCTACAGATGCCCGGAAGCAAGAAGGAAATGAGATCTTTCTTTGGAAAGATAAAAAAAAATTGGCAGTTCATTACTAGATTAGCCGAAATAGTGAAGCCACTCAATGAGATGATGAAGAAAAATACAAATATTGAGTGGAGTCCTGAAGAAAAGTGGGCAGTTTTCCAGATTAAACAAATGATTATGGAGGTACCAGTCTTAGCTAGTCCAAACTATTCCCTCCCGTTTCAAATATACTACTTTTCTTTACTACATTATACCATGGCATTATTGACCCAGAAGGTTAGAGGGGAAGAATGACCAATTTCTTTCATGAGCTCCCCCTTCAAGAATGTCCAAGTCTGGTATTCGCATTTGGAAAAGCAGTCCTTTTCTCTTGTCCACGCTATGAAGAAAATTCTGACATTATATTCTCCGGACCAAAGTGCACGCTATCATCACAGGCCATGCTATTAAATCTCTTCTCCTGTAGAGTGAATTGGGTGAATGATGGGGGAAATGGATGGCCATCCTCCAAGAGTATGATTCAGAAATGCAACCCATGAAGATAGTCTAAGGCCAAGGACTATGTAGAGCGATAGGAGAAGGAACTCCAGAGATTTAATGCCAAACCTATACAGTAAAGTCCATCACTCAAGATCCATGGTATACCAACCTGGTATACTTATTATTGAACAAAATATTCCTGGAGGGGCTACCCCCAAACAAACGTCATGCCCTGTGGCTAAAATTGCACACTTCATGATAAAAAATAGAACTCTTTTTTGCAGGAACTATGAAGGGGTATACCTCTGATGCATTGATAGAGACCAAGTTGTGAGAATGATTGAAGAATTTCATGGGTAGTTTGGAACTAGGCATGCCTCAGCTAATGCCACTACCCATCAGATCCTCTAGGATGGATAGTATTGGCCCTATATATTTAAGGATGTCTACACTCACATTAGGAGATTCCATACTTGTCAAATAGTGACACATCGTAACCAAAACCCAGCCATGCCTTTACAACCAATCTTTGAAGCTAGACCCTTCACCCAGTGGGAACTTGACTTCATCAAGGAAATAAACCCTAACTCATCTACCAACCACTAGTACATTTTGACTGCTACTGATTATTGCACACGGTGGTCTGAAGTGATTCCTTGCAAACAAAACATGGCAGATGTAGTAATAAAATTCTTGGAAGAAAACATAGTCACCCACTTTGGAATGCCATTTTCTCTAGTATGTGACAACAGTCCAATATTTTCTTCAGTGCAATTACTCAAATGGACCTATGAAAGAAAGATCACCCTGATGTTCTCCAACAACTACTACCCCCAAGGTAATGGTGTGGCTGAATCTACCAACAAAAATATACTTGAGGTGATCAAACATCTGTTAGAACAGAACCCCCAGGACTGGCACCAAAAGCTTAGATTCACCCTCTAGGTGGACTGCATCCAAATAAAGGCAGCCCTAGGGACTTCTCCATTTCACCTGGTTTATGGCCAAAATATAGTATTCCCTATTAACTTACAGATCGGTATTATAGTTCATGCATAAATTCAGCAACTGAGACAACATCGTGGAAGTTTGGCTTCTAAACCTGGTGAGGATGGAGGAACAAAGAGATGTGGCCCTTGAACACTTCACACATCACCAAGAAGTAGTAAAATGATGGTTTGACCAAAGAGCCCAGTATAAGGCCTTTCAAATTTTGGACTTGGTCCTCTTGTGGGACAAGGCCCAGGAAAAGAAGGGAAAGCACACTAAGTTTATATGGCTTTGGCTCGGACCATACCTAATATCTGAGATCTATGGGGCAAATACTTATCACCTCAACACCATGACTGGAGAAGCCATCCCATTACATGTCAATGGACAGTTTCTTAAGAACTTTTGAATAAGGTAGGTGGTGACTATGTCCGAAATTGTATTCTATGTAAAAAGTGCCTGCTTTTAAATATCTTTCCCAGTGCTCCGCTTGGAGTGCCTTTGCCTTGTAAATAATCTTGTCAGTCGTCCTCCTAGACTACCCCTTTTTCCTTTTTGTTTTTTTTTTCAATTTTTCTTTCGCTTTTCTTTTTGTTTCTCCGGGTTCCCAGTTTTTTTCCCTCTCTTTTGTAGACCAATATGCTTCACATAACATCTAGTCTCTGGAATGGTACCTTTTACATTTTCAGTGAATTTAGAATCTATTGTTTGCATGGTTGAACTGGTCTACTCTCTAGAGTTATTTTGTAAGTATAGAAAAAGGTTATGAATAATCTGCATCATATTCATCTCCTGGAAGTCTAGACATCAATTAAACAAAATCTAAGAAATAAGTAATCGGACACCTTGAGGATAGATCGGTTGCACTGGTTGTTGACCAAATCTAAAAATCATAAAAAGATCCTAGGTCCAAAATTTTCTCTCCTATTCGGTAATTTAAGATAGATGATAAGGCGAAAGAAGTACCATTGAAATTAGCTAAGCTTAAGGTTAAAGGTGAAAGAAGTACCACCTTCCCATCTAGAAAAGAAAGGAAAAAGGAATGAACTAAAGAATAGAGAAATTATGGTATCCGGGGGAACATGCAAGATATGATGATTTTAGTTTGACATATTTAGTGCCTCTTCTCTGCTTCTCCCAGAGGTCATCGACTTGGTTTTCTTTCAAAGCACACACTTCACAACTGACAAAAGACCAAAGGATTGAATCATTGATGGGTCGGGTTTTCCCAGATGCCTCGCACCTTGTAAGCAAGATACTTTGGGTAAGGATAAGTTCCAATTTTGCTAACTAGAGATTCTAAAGTTCTCAAATGCATTAAGGCATTCATCCCAGATGGTCACCATTTGTTATGCCCTGCATACATGTCCCTACTTTTTGTAGGCAAAATGTTGGATCCCCCTTTTCTCTTTTTCTCTTTCCCTTGGTTTCTTCTATTTCCTTTGTCTCCCTCTGGGATTTACTTCTGCGAGGGTTGTTTTCTTTTGTTTCTTGTCTTCTTTTGTCTCTGGGACCTAGTCCCAGAGTTGGTTTGTTCTTTTGAGTCAGTTGGATCCCATATTCTAGGATTCTTTGTCATCATGTCTTCCTTTGCGAGAAGATGTGGCTGTATGGAATCCCCGAGCCTGGGGTCTAGAGGTTTGCTTGTTCTAGAATTTGCAGAGGGAAAGAAACACATTTTACCCTAAGGGTATAAATAGAAGTTACTTGTCATTTTCACATTTATGGAAATAAAATACTCAGAGAAATTAGAACAATTCAAAGGTGATTAAGGCGATTTAAATGGTGTTTTTCTCCCTATGCTTAGCGATTGATTAAATAGTGATTTGCAGTAGTTGTGCGTGGTTACTCGAAGGTTAACTTGTTGAAGAGTGCCTCATGTGATCATCTTTCCTGCATCCTCTATGTTTTTAGGTAGGTCCTTTGGCTCTTTCCTTTCTGGTTTTGTGTTTTCTAGTTTTCTCGCTTGTTTTGATTTTTTTTTTGTTCTGTTTCATCTTTTTGTTTCTTGTTTTGGTCTTGTCTTCGCCTCCCGTTGGTGGGTTGGCTTTGCCAAAGGGTTGTCTACCCTCTATGCAGTTGTATTTTAGTGTGAATACATCTATATATTGTTTGTATTTTTTACATTATGTAAATTTCTATATATATGCATGTTGTGGGCTAGCCTGCGAGTTGTGCTTCAACCCTCATGTGTGCTTCAGCTCTGTTTGTATATATTCCTTGTATATCCTGCACTCTGTCTAGTGGTGAGCTCATTGTGCCCCATGCAATAAAAGCCCCAAAATGTGGGAGATCTTCTGAGAGAGATGTCTTCCTGGTTCAAACTCGGCACCTCACTAGTTTGAGCCATGGAAGTTTTCTTTCTCCTCCATCAAGTCAGTCTTAATGACAAGCTAAGTTTCCCATGCGAGCATCCAAAACCAGCCCAAGTGGCACCTGTTTCCATGTGTTTTTGGATAGTTGTTGGTATTAATGCCATTAATCCCATTATTGCATGGCCACGTGATACTCCCATGTCAGCCTAGTATGGCTAACTTCTGGCCATGTCATGCAACAGTCAGTTTTCTGGACTCTGGGTCCCAGGTCTCCATCTAATCCTTATTTCATTTTCGTCGTATGTGCTAGAATCCATGGAGGCCTGAGTAGAGGTTAAATTCGTAAGTCATACCATATGTATATATTTTTCAGGGTTTGACGTGAGGTAACAAGTCTTTTAGGAATAGGTGCACAGTGGTGGTGAAAGTCCCCGACATCTGGAGTAATGTTTTGTTTTGTATACATACTTATGGTCATCTTGTTTTGTAGGTTACTAGCATTAAATTCACCTATCATGTCAGAGGCATCTGCATCATCTCCACCCGAGAGTCTAAAACTCCCTACTACTACTACCACCCAAGCAGCTATCAGGATTAAGGCTCCCATTAACAATGAATTATCTGAATGGGAACACTATTTTGGGGTCAAAGGTCAATCCAAAGTTACAGCTAATCACTGAAACAAGTGTCAGGATGTGGGTTGAAATGTAGACCATGGTGAAAATGATGTTCATTCAATGAATGGTCGGAGATCCATTAGCCTCAATGTGGCCAACTCTAGGATCCTCAAAGCTTCTTGATTTCCCTGATCTGTGCAAGCTCCAGAGCTCATTCTCACTTTGGGGAAACACTATAATATAGTCATCCAGGCTGTCATGCTCACCGCCCTATTTTTGAAAAGTTACCTAATGCCTATGGTGTCTCTAGACACCGCAACTTTTCAAGTAGGGCTAAGGATTCCCCAATTTGATGATACGGTTGTTCTCACCCTGTCTCTAGCCTTAGAAGAATTTCAAAACCTAGAACACATGGCCCAAAAATATCTCAATAACAACTAGCTTAAGTTGTCAAGGAAGGATTTAAAAAATATGAAGCTGGAGATCCCCCAGATGGATTTTAAAGAAAGCATACAGATGGGGATCATCACTCTATGCAGGGTCTTTTGAGAGCCCCATGCCCAAGAATTCTCAGCACGGATGTACTATTTCTTGTTGGGCATCACCTCTAGCGGCCAAAATTGTGATTGGGCCACTATCATTGCAAACCACTTGGACTCTCAGCTGGTCAAGGTCACCCGGACCCCCAAATTCTATATGACATCTTATGTTTTGTGGGCACTAGCATAACAATTCCCCATGGGCCAGGGATTACTTACAATAGGTGTGCTCGGAACTGGCGTAGGCTAGAATTCTCCATGGGATTATTTCCCACAAATCCAATGGGAGGCTAGTTTCCTCAACTTCTGCTAAGTGAATGATGCTTTCATTTACTACAACCTCCTCACACCTACTCAAGACACCGAATATCGGCTCTCTAAAGAAGAAATGGATTTGGTCAGCACTTATGGCCACTATTACATTCTTTATCAACATGAACATACATACATTTGGGTGACCAGCTTCTCCGGGAAACCCTATTTGTTACCCAAGCATTGTGGGAATAAAATAATTATTTTAGAATATTGTAGGAAGATCTTGGAACTACAGGCCCTCTTCATGGTGAAGAAGGTCACCAACGTCTCATTCCCAATTTCTTGTGGGAACTATGCCTGCAACCTTTCCATGGCCAAAGAAGCCGACAATGAGCTTAAAAATTTAAGGTTGGTAGAGTTCTATTTAGAGTGGAAGAATTTTGATTTGCTAGGAAAGATAGTGACGGCACTTCCTCGGACAACCCCTCTGCACGAGCTTCACATTGAAGATTTTTGGGAAGATTTTGAGCATGATTTTGAGGTCTAAAGTGGCATTTTTACCGGATGACACAGGGGATGATGAATTGGCTTGAGCTTCAAAATTTCCCCAAGGACTTCTCAGACATCGGGTCCATAGAGGACTCGCAATATAAGGAAAAAGAAGTAGACAAAATGGCCCTCCCTCTGATAAATTAGGATGTACCAGAAGGTCCAGTGATAGAGGACATTACCCATAATGTGATTGAACACAGTCATGCATATTTTAAAATGGTATGTCCAAAAAGTACGTGCAAAGTTGGTCCATTTGTGCAGGGTTGAACTTCTAGGGCAGGAACCTCCTCGTAGGGCAAGAATGTTAAGATTGATGAACATCAATCTACCCAAGAACACCTGCATGCATAGCTATTACAAACAGAATGAAACAGACAGAAGAGAGAAGGATCCAGAAAGCTATGGCGGCCAATAGGCCAGAGACTGCA
>MU227981.1:598893-631653 GCA_018584345.1 Thuja plicata | reverse complement strand
TTCTGACGATATCTCGTTTGCCGAAAAAGGAGTCCGGATGAGCCAGATATGACTCCCGGAAGGCAAAGCAAGACATCGAACTTCAACAGCAAAAAAAGCTATCGAAATGGTGGAACCCAAAAACCTAATCACCATATTCGGAAAGAGCTCGGAAAGAGCTTTCCGACGATATAAAGAAGTTGAAAAAATACCTCCGTATGCTCCCTATAGAGCAAAAAAGGTGATAAAGGCCCAAACATGCTCCAAAAGGGCCAAAAATGCCCCCAGGGGCTAAAAAAATAGGCCCCCGGGCGCATGGCGCGCTCCGGGGGCTTAACCCTGGCAGTCGGTCGTGCATATGACCAGGCGGGTTGAAGAATAGCCCGCGGGGGCTACATAAAGGGCTCCGCCCGAGTGGAGCGGAGCAAAGGGAGGAGCGGCGTCGGGGCCGCAGAACAGGCGGTGGCCGGCGAAGTTGAGCGGCGCGTACAGAAGACGGTGGAGGGCCGGAGGCGGCGGTTGCAGAGCCGCAGAGGGCGGTGCCCGGGGCGGTGTGGGCCGCGAGTTTCAGAGGGGCGCCACCGGCGGTGGCCGAGCCCTGGTGGGGCGGTGGCGGCCCCCCGGTGGCACCATTTTAAATGTACTGTGTGCGCTGTGGAAATAGCGAAAAACATTAAAAAAAATAGTTTTTTTTAATTTTTTTTTTCAATTTCCATGCCCGTACGGCCCTGGGAGGCCGAAAAAAATTCTCCAGAGGCCCCTGTAACCAAAATGGTCGAAATTTTATATGATTTCGACTCTCTCGGGCCTTCTGGACACAATGGCAGAATCCTTTTCGGCTCAAATAGCTCTGAAAAATAAAGACCCCCCCAGAACCAGAGACAAATACTGGAAAAGCTTCTAAAAGCTTCAAACCCTCGCTGCTTCAACAGAGAATGAACAGCCGGATGCAGGAGAGCTCTGATACCATGTTAAGATTGATGAACATCAATCTATCCAAGAACACCTGCATGCATAGCTATTACAAACATAATGAAACAGACAGAAGAGAGAAGGATCCAGAAAGCTATGGCGGCCGATAGGGCAGAGACTACAAACCCATTGTGAAAGAAATTATCTTCTATTAACATAATAATGAAATTACAATCTCCTTACGAAATGAAAGCCGGTCAATCCTTATAAAGGATACCGAAACCCTAAAAGGGAAACTAACAGAAATAGAAACTGCCTAAGTGAAACTTAAGCACTAAAGAGTAATTACTAAAGATTACTCTAACAAAGAATAGAGGAAAGAGGAAAATGGGGACCCCATATCAAGTCCCATCTGTTGTTCCCATAGTGGAACAAATGTAGAAAAATCTGGCGGCATCCCAACAAATGAAAGAAAAATTAAGCACCTGGTTGGCAACCGTGGCTATTATGGCCGGACCTGTCCACCCTCCCAATTCTCTATCACTTGCATAATTAATGGTCTAAGTAATGGGGACAGGAGTGGAGGAAGAGTGGGTAGCCATATTAGATGTAGGGGCCCCATTGGTAACAAGGAGGAAGAAGAAAAGAACAGCTGATCCTCAACCAAAAGTGGAGCCAGAGCTTGGGATGCCCAGCATCCCCAAAATATAGATTGTTTCCTCAGACTCCCCAGAGCCTGACAATCAACCTGAAGATCCCATGGAGACCTCCCCTCCACACAATTCCTTCAACGACATGTTCAGGGTAGATGAACTTGTAAATTTACATGGGGATATCGGGAAAGAGGTAGAGGAGATCACCGCCCAGGATGAAGTAGTAACCCCTATTGAAGGGGAAACCTCAGAAAGAAGTTGCCACAGATTAGGAATCCTGGGTTGAAAAAGAAAAGGAGCCATAATAGGTAAAATTTTCCAATGTACCAGAGATACAAGTTTCCAATAACAACACCATAGAGGAAAGGCAAGTATAGAATGAGCGACTGGCATCTATTGAGAGAACCAGACCTATGCGAGAAACCGTAATCTCAGTAGCCATGTTCCATATGCTGCCTCCTACCCCAAAGAGGGTAACATTCGGTGAGGTGATCATAGCAGCTCAAATTCTTAATCTTGGCCTTGTACCTCCACCACCTCAAGAAAACATTCAAATGGAGGGAGATATTCTGGCAGAGGAGGCCGAAGAAGAGCAGCAACAACAACAAGGTGAGGGGAAAAAGCCTAAAGATACAAATGTTGAATTTGACGCTGCTAAGGTAGTGGACACTGAGGCAAAAGATACTGATGCCACCAAGATGTATAATGTAGGTGATCCATAGGATATAGAAAAAAGAGTTCAAAGAGACTGAGAACACCAGTTGCGCACAAAAGAACCCCAGAGGGGATTTACGAGATCAAATTTTTCCAGCAAGGCCACCCCTTCCCCCACCATAATGGTTGGTGGATTAAAGAAAAGGAAGGCCCCAACACTTTCCAAGGCCCACCTCTCTTTGGTGGAGATGATGGCGCAAAAACAGGATACCCCCAAGGTAAAGAAGGCCCGAACAATCCATACCATCTAGACTGGGCCAGGTGGAGATACTGTCGCAATAGTTGCAACACCTCCCCCAGAGGCAAACACGACAATAACAAAAGCTGAGGATTATGTGATCATAGAGATATCTCTAGGGAAGAGGGATAAGTACGATGAATTGGGCATGCTGAGGGAAGCGGCCAAAGTGGTAGAAGCCCGCTATGAGAAACAAACCCAGAAGCTTCAGGAAGAGAAGGAAAATAACCAAAATCGCCTTGGGCTTTTGATGGAGCTGGAGCAACCTATCATGGCCATTCCTATGGAAGCTTCCACATCTAGAGCACCACTCCCATAGGGTGACATCAATGCATTGAGGGCCATGAAGAAGAAGGCTCGGGTCGTGGATGGGTAGATTTTTGAACAGATAACGACTGTAAGGAAATTTTTGATTGTGTCACTCCCAGATCTTTACCAGATCAACAATCTTTTGAATCAGGTGAATGTCTCCACTACTCTATGGGAGGGAGACTTAGAAAAATATGAAGGATGGAAGACTGGGTTAGACAAAGTCTTTAATGCCGAGGAAGAGGCCATCACAGAGGCGGGGATTTTGGCAAAAGAATCATATGATTCCTTCTAGGCCTAGTACTCCAGACTTGGTCTCAAGATCGAGGTATGCAAGGAACTAGTTAAGGCCCTAAGAGAGAAATTAACTATAGCCCAATATGCTTTGGGCCTATTTAAGGCATTTGTGGTAAGGGTGTCACAAGTTGACCCTTTTACCACCGGAATGTGTACCCTGGAGGACTATGTCCTCAGTAAGTATGATGAGCTAATGGAGTCCCTGTGTCAGTCCACCCGGGACTTCATTGGAGGAAGACTATCAAGATTATCTAAGATGATTCTCTAGGCACATGATGTCATAAAGATAGTAGATGAATTCTAGAATGGGGCCGGAGAAGTTGAGGAGAAACTTGAGGCTGTTCGCGGCTAGTGGAGCAACATTAGGGACATAGATGAGGATTTCATCAGCCAAGTTTTGGAGGCATTTAAAAATAGCAAAGGGAAATAAGGTTCTCTGGATTCTAGAGATTTTAACTAGCAAAGTACATTTTGAACATTCTTTATTCTTTGAGTGCAAGCTCCTAGATCCCGGAGTCCCAAGTCCAACATTTTTGTATTTTTTTTATGACCCGCGTCTAGGTTCCCCGGAGCTGACCGGTCATTATCAGGAAGATAATAAGGGTGTCAGAAAGTTGGTGACCCCAGCAAGGCATGTCAACTTGAGGGATGGTTCTGATAGGTGGTCTTCCCAAGGTGTCACTCTAGCAATAAACACCTGGCGCATCAGAGATAGTGAGCCTCTTTTACATTGATGAGGCATGTAGCCTCGAACCCCAGGGGATTGGATTTATTCTATTCTTCCTCTAGCTCTCTTCTCAAGGCTGATTCTTCCATACCTCTTTTCTTTTCTTCTTCTATTGATCTGTAAAACCTATTCTCTTTTCAAGGTTGTTGTTAAGTGGTGCAGATAGTACCGACCAATAGAAATTGTATTTTATTGATTGAGTGTAAAGTTAAGTTAGGTTAACATTAAGGTAAGTATGTGTATAAATAACAAGTCTGACCTCATTCTAGGGGTCAGAGAAATTGATTATTTTTCAGTCCATGTAGTAGCATTTTAGAATTTTCATTTCTTGTAGTTGCAGAGCTCAATCCCCAGTAGTTCTCAATGGTTCTTAGTAGATAGATGCTCTCTTGGAGCCTTGATGTATACACCAGTGATGCTGGAAACCAGTTAGTGAAGAAAGAAGAGTTCTGGCAATCAAGTTGTTAGCATTCTGATCTCTAAGTTAACACTCTTTTATGTTGTATGTCTCTAATGTCCCTTGCTCTAATTTTTTAAGTAGATTAACGACCTTCTTTTCCGCTTGCTATTGAATATGTATGAACTGATGGTTCTGTATGCATTCAGTATTTAGTGTAGCATGTTAGAGCATGGTTGATGTTTTAAAGGTATTTGCATAACTATAAGTAGAATGAATACTCTCTAACCTTGGAATATCTTTTGAAGTTTCTTTGATAATCCAAATGCTTGTAGGAAACCCTGACCTAAAGAAATCACTGAAGAAGAAGAGCCAAGAAAACAAGATATCCCCACGACCAAATAGTCACACTCCCAACTTAGCTCCCACATCATCGAGACCTGACTCTCACATGCTTGAAGGCCCAGAGAGTTTTTTCCTCGAACAACCTTTATAGTTGAAGTTGGTTGGTACTCCGGTAGCTGGTGACAACTTACTCTCTATTGGCGGACTGGTCACAAAGTCTCGTCAACAGATAGATCTCATTCTGTGCATTTGTTTGTGTAGAGAGCATGATTTTCACATGCAAAGCCTTCCCATATCTCCGAGACTTATCTTCTTTGTTTGTGTTTCCATGTTTGTGCAAGAGGGGATAGTCTAGGTGTGGAAGAGATGCCCTGGTGTAGAAGTTGTGAAAAACTTGGATGGTGGTCTGCCTATTTTGTGGTTGCAGAATGGTTAGACCCTATATGGGCAGGTTGTATCTCTTCCTATTTCATTGTGTCGGTGTTGGCAGTTTTTTTTCATCCCTTGTTTTTGGAAGCTTTATCTTGTAGGGATGGCCCCCTTTTTATCCATTTTTCCTCTGTGTTATACCCCTATTGAGGTGGAGTATACCCCTATTGAGGTGGGTGTTTATCATGTGGCTTCCTGGAGGTGGAGTCTTTCTTTACTTCATTTTTCTTCTCCCTTTCTTTCTATTGAGGTGGAATATTCTATTGAAGTGGAGACTCAGCCTATTGAGGTTGTCTGTGGCTGTTGGGAGGAGGTTGCTAGTTGTGGAGTGTGGTCCCCTCCTTCATGTAGCCACATGAGGGAAAGATGGAAATGGTTAGGGGTTGGCCCTTCAGTTTTGCAGGTGGAGTGGGTTGTGATGAGGTGATAGTTAAATGCGGGAGGTGATCCTTTGGTTCTGATGAGTATTAGATCTATTACCAAAGACGAGGAAGAGGGAGCTCGTGGTTTTCCTCTCTTTTTTTTTAAATATTTCCGGCTTTGTTTTTTGCTTGTGGCTAGTTGGGGCATGGATGTGAATGCTGATAGTTTTCAAGGGTCCATCCTGGATGATGGGTTTTTTTGATTATGGCTAAAGGCAGGCTTTGAGGCAATGTTGCTCTTTGATGTTAGTCTTTTTTGTTCTAGGTTCCATGTCAAAACCCTAGATTTTTGTTTGGGGAGTTTGAATACTCTAGTAAAATTAATGGTGTGAGGCTTAGGTCTGTCCTTTGGGCAACTAGGATTTTAGTGTTTCATCTTTTTTATTTGTTGGCCATTTGCTTCTTTGGGTTGCTGGTTTAAAATGTATACTCATTAGTAGTGTTTCATCCTACCCAGGCTCTAGATTACTGCCAAAATCTTCTTGTAAAGGGTTTTGGGGCCCCTTCAAAACCTGCTTTAACCATAATCAAAACATTGAAATAAAATTATAGAAATAGATAATGAATGATCTTTGATACTTGATATTGATTTTTTTATATTATGGTTTAAATATACTTTGTCAATTCTACATTTTGACATTTGACAATTCAAAATTTTCATAACCATGAGTTTAAAATAGATAAAAAAATTATATATCTATTTATAAATATCTAAAACATTACTAATAATATGGACGTCAAAGCTTGTTGGCTTCCTACCTAGCACATTAAACTAAAAATTATATGTAATCAAATCAATAATTACTTCATTTACAATCGCGTGATGGTTTTCTAATCAAACACTTGTCTAAATACTTTTATAAAGTGAAACGTCTTGTCAAAATTCTAAAAAATTGGTTCCAAATATTTCACAAAAACCAAAGAAAGCGTATTTTTATTATAGGGTATGATATCAAGTATTGCCTCTCTTTCCAAAAACACAACTGCCCGATGTTCAAAAAAATTCATTACTGAACTCTAGTAAAAAGAAATAAAGGGGTTTTTATTGTTTTTTATAGATTCTAGTAGCAGTGATCACCTTATGTCCACAGATCAGCACATGATTCTCTCTTAAATTAAAAGTATGGGGGGCACTTTGAAGAGTTTGGAGCCCAAAGATTTTCAGGAATTGTTATAGAATAGTGAGATTTAGGATATTTTCAAAAGAGGTGAGATAACATCATATTTTTAGGATATGAAGGGATATAATACCACCTTATCCATGAAGTTTTGTAATTCCAAGCACAAAGACAATGTTATGATAGGGAGCATAAAATTTTGTATGACCCATGTCCTAATTTTTTAAACTAGGGGTCTAAACTAAAAAGGTGACAAAGTGGAGAGGAAGAATTTGGGTGATTACAAATTCTACATGAAGTAGTTATATTAGAAAGGGGAGAAATTTGTGGTTATAGCCAACAAAAATGGTTATGATAGGTTCTATCTTCACATTTTGTATGCTCTTGTTTGCTTCTTTGTTAAGAAATACTTTACCTTGTAAGGCTAAGTTATACTTCCTTCCATGGGTGACTAAAAGCACAATCGAGTGTCACCTTTTAGGCTAACCCGACTGAATCGGTCGAGTAGGACTAGGCCCAATCAGAATCAGCCAAGTCTAACTCAGCCGAGTCCACATGACGCCAAATAGTGCCTATGTGGCCAAGTATAGTGGGACAAGCGGGACTCGGTCGAGTCCCACTCGACCCAGTCCCTCGGATATTTTTAATATAAAATAGCCTTCAAGCCCCTCATTTTCACAGTGAGGGGCTAAGTGGACTCAGCCTAGTCAGACTCGGCCAAGTCTGACTGAGCCAAGTCAGACTGGGCCAAGTCTTCATAAGTGGCATGCCATGTTGGTAGTCAAACCCCCCAAAACATCAAAAAACTAGATCACGAAACTATGATTCTAGACATATAAATTTTATATTGTTTCAATTATAAAACATTGAGTGAATTTGCTAAAAACTACATGTAGGTATATTAAGTTCTAAAAATTTGTTGATAAGGAAAATATAAAAAAATGCTAAATCAATTTAGAAAAGTTTTAAAATCATATACAACACTAGACAAGAGAGTCCTCTTCGAATATAAATAATTTATTTGAATTTTGGTAATATTTGATAGGGGAAACGTGGCGGGAGAGAAAAACTATTGATTTTAGGTAAGTTCAACTTTGAATACTTATAACGGGAAAACAATAGATCAAAAACAATTTCATTTTTTGTGCAATAGCTATACATTTCATCTAAAACATATTCTGAAATTGGAGGAAAAAAAAGTTTTACTTAAAATGATTTTGCGGGAAGTCAACCCCTTGATTTGCAGTATTTTTTCAGGAAACGAACAATAGACCTAAAAAATTCAAAAAACATATTAATTTTTGTTCAAATTTATTGAAAAAATTATAGGCATAAAATTCATCCTATTTCACACATTTCATCACTTTACGTCAACTCCAAATTCTCAACAAAAATGTGACTTTTATGCCCTTGAAGTTTTACAGTTTTGGTATTGTTAATCTTTTCCTTTATAAAAGGGTGACAGATTATTATATTTTTACCCGGGTATCACTTTCCAATATTTAATCATTTGAGAAATCATAATAGGTTTAATATCCCCTTCTTCCTCTAATCCTTCCTGAGCACCACTATTGCCAAAGGTGCTTCTCCCCTGCTCTTTCAAGGCTTAATTTATGCTCTTTATCAACACAAATTTAGCAATTACTAATTTAGGAGTCGTCTACTCTCTTACCCTCATCATGAACAAATTTTCACTATGGATCCAACCAAGAGAATTGTCAATATTGAGCTTTTAGAAACCAATCCTCTCCTTAGCCTTCAAAGGCGGAAGTATAGGGTAATGATTTTAAGTTGGAGATGGCACGCTTTATGGGTCTTTTTTGGTTATCGAAAAGCTCATTCTGGCATTATCTGTAGTGCCAAGAACAAAACTTACAGAAATTACAGAGTCAAGATGGGAGGTAATAAGAAGAGAATTGAACCAGTAAGCTATAGTAAGTGGAAAAAAAGTGAGGAGGTGTGGAGGATTGTGAAAGAGGGAGGCCTTGCTGTTTATTTGGAGTGGCTTCATGGTGGAAATCCTAATATCACTAGGATTTTCGAGAAAACTTGGAAGGAGGGAAAGATTTTAGTTGATGATGAGTACATGGAAGTAATGGAGGATATCGTTGCTGAAGCCAAGGGAATGGGGAGAGAGGGTATTAAGTTTTACCATGATAGGTTGATTTCTGAAAAAGCATGGGAGACTTTTCTGGATAACGAGAAAGAGAGGAACAGATTGGTGAAGATTGACACCTCCTACCATAACCCTAAGCGCATTTCCAGACCATGGAGGTATGTTCTGTATATCATCATTAGCTATATCACGCTGGATGGTAGGTTTACTAGAGCGACTGGGCACAATTTTATGTTGTTAAACCATTTTAGACATAAGGTTAAAATTAGCTTACTTTACTACTTTCTCAGTTCATTAGAAGCTACTATCACTAGCTATCAGAAAGACCCCAAGGGGGACCATGCATCTCACCAAGGACTTATGTTTCTTGTTTATGAGGTGCTGAAAGCTAAAAAATTGGTAAGGTCAGTGGAGAAGAAGAAATTAAAGGATGTAGAAGAAACAGAAGGGATGAGGAGAATAGTATGTTTGAAGAAAATATTGAAAGTGAAGGAGAGGCAAGATGTTTCTTTACTCCTAAAAATAAGAAAAGGGGTATTCCGAAAAAGAAGAAGAAATCTAGCTCTGAAGGATCGAAAACTGAGGAAAGTGATGAGGAATGGGAGGTAGATAGTAGAAAGCAAAAAGGCAAAATGAAAACTTAGAAGAAAACCCAGACTGCGGATTCAGAGACTGAGATTGAAATTGGAGTTGCTAGTAAAAAGAAGAAATAGAAGAATGCCCAGATTGGGGATTCAGATACTGAGACTGACAATGAAATTACTAAAAAGGAGGGTAAAAAAAGGAAAAGAGTTGAGGGGAAGGATATTCGTAGAAACAATAACACCAGCAGGAAAAGAATTGTTCTTACCTCTGACGAGGAAGACATTACCCCTGATAAGAGGAAGACTAAGGAAAAAGATAACAGAGATAATGAAAAAGAGGATACTTTGATCAAAACTAAGGAGCTGAAGATTTATACTCAGAAGGGGGAAGATTATGTGGACCAGAATATTGCTGTTGATTCAGAGTTCAAGGAATATCCTGACAATCTGGAAAAAGGGGATCATAATAAGAAAGACAACAAAGGTATAATCGAAGGTTTTTTTGGGTTGATTAATAATATGTTTAATGATCAGGTCATTTTGAAAAACCTAGTTGATAAAACAAAGGAGGATATAAAAATTCTCAATAGAATGGGGATTGGGGAAAAACCTGTGGCAGAGTGTCTGAAGGAAATGAAAGAAGTTGTCAGCAACTCGGAAGCTCAGGCTGAGTATGCTAACAAGGTGGAAACCATGGAGAAACAAATCAAACATATTAAAGACAAAATGGAAAAGGATAACAAGGAGGAAGAAATTAAGAGTCTGAACAAAAAATTTAAAAGACTGGAGGCATCTGTTAAAAAAATAGGGGAACAATGTCTCATAAGCCTAAAAGCTTACTGTGGTCATGCGCAAATTCTAATGGATAAACTGGAAAGGATCAACAAGGATAAAGACAATAGTATAGTGGAGAATATGGGACCAGGATCGCGTACCAGATCCAGTTCCAAGAAAAAGAGTCCTAAGGAGGACAAATAAATAGAGGATCTTAAAACTTCAGTCAACAACATGAAAATCATGGTCCTCGAAGCTGAGGAGCTGGTAAAGGAGATGTAGCTATTCCTTTTGCTATCCTGGTTGGGTTTTTTTCTGTCCCTGCTGTCATCTGTTGTTTCTATGGGACTTTTTCTGTTTGGATCGTTGTTTTTCTGTTCCTTCCTTTTATGGTGCTTAGGCATAGTTGTTTTTGCTTTATACTATTTATCAATCTTTAAACTCTAGGTTGCAGGTCCTTGTAAAACCTGCTGAACTCTTTGTTTTTTGTAAAGGTTTCGAGTCCTTGTAAAACCTATTTTTACTTAATCAGAACCAATCCTCTCCTTGAATAATCTAACCCTACTAGAAAAAGATAAACCCCAAGGGGAGAAATAAGATACAAAAGCCTAAATATGAGGAGGAAATCCCCCTTGAGGAATTCTTTCTTGACACCATACCCCAGAAAAGGAAATTTTCTCCCGCCAAACCCATCCCTTCACAAGCCAAAAGAAGCAACAAAAATGTGAAAATATTAAGCTATTTTATCAACATTGATAATGAAGAGGATAACAATGAGGAAACTAAATGGATAAAATAACCTAAGCATGATGGTAGATTGGGGGAGAGAAGGTCTTCTCGTCTCCTTAACAAAGAAAAAATGGGTAAGAAGATTGAGGAGAAAATCATCATTGAGATGGATGTGAAGTATGAACCTGAAGAGAAAGAGGATTCTACTGAGAACATAGATGATGATGACTATGATTCCAAAGCTCAATAACTTGAGGAAGAAGAGAAAGAAAAATTTATGGAGATTAATACGAAATTGAACGAGGTAGAGGACATGGTGAGTATGGTATGTAACTCTTCCATCGATACTAGCAATGAACCCCTAGAGAATATTTTGCATTCCCCTATTCAAGATGAGAAAAATTCTCCCTCTTGCCTCCAAGATCACAATGACGACTTGCAAAATAGTATTATTTCTCTTGAAGGTTTTGTTATGTTGTCTACAAATGATAAAAATTAATTCAATAATTCTATTCTTTCTCTCTATAAGGCTCTCTATAAGGTGGTTGAGGGGATTATGAAGAAGGCCCTATTCGGAGTGGTCACTGGTAAGAGCAGGTTGAAGAAAGATGTGAAGAAGGAGAAACATGACTAAATTAGGGAGAATGAACAATATGAAGAAGATTAAAAATACTGCAATTCTCTCTTAATAGTCTGCCAAAAGTCTAGGATAGAATTATCAGGTTTAATGATACCTAGGTCTATTGGTTTTTCTACTTTCCATGCTATTTCCATGTTTTGGTTTAATGACTTATTTAAACTTAAATTGAGTCTTTTGGTTATCACAACATGTTTTCTAATTTCTAAACTATGGATACTCGGTAAGGAATCACTCTTTTAGTTTATGCACTAGTGATAGGATTACATTGGGTCTTCACTAAAGGGGAAATACACTATCACATGCATTCATATTGGGGGGTTTAAAATGGGTAATAAAAGGGGGAAATATATTTCCCAAATAGGGGGTAGGGGGTTTTTTGGGGGTGGGGTTGGGGGTTTATATAGGATAATAGGTTTGGGGGGTATTGAAGAGGTATTGGAGTGGGTGACAAAAAGGGAGTTTGAGGCAATATTTTTTGAAAATAGGGGGATTCTTTAGTATGCCACGAATGCACGTGCTATGATTTAGGATCACTAAGTGAAGCCTCTATGTAGGATTATAACCTCTTTAATCTATATGGTGATGATAAACAATGAAGATGGTAAAGTTAGTAGTGTTAGGATAAAGAAACACTAAGAGAGGGGGTGAATCAGTGTTGGAGTAATTTTCACTAATCTCAACCATTTGAAACTTAACCATGAAATAATTGAAATAATGATAACATACACACAAAGAAAATAACTTAACCTTGTTAATGGAAAACCATGGTGGGTAAATCTAGCCCTGTTAGGAGCTGATTATTACATCCAATACAAACACCCTATTAAAGGGAAGGCCCTATTAAGAGTCATTTGCACCCTATTAAGAGTTGAATGAAATGAAGAGGTCACTTCCCAAGCACACTTCTCAAATGTGGAGGTTAAACCCACCTTCTCAGTCCACTATCCATAAGAAGTATAAAAGTATACTTATAACAAATAAGTGATTGATGGAAACTTGTTTTTTTCTTATACAGTTCCAATGAAGTTCATTACAAACACAATTACTGCTCTACATTAGCAAAAATTGCATTCACATGCTTGCAGCATCCAATACCTCTAATACATACCATTAAACCTCAAGGCACCACTTTCCTTTATACAAGTTAAAATAATAAATTAGGTCAGCCTGTTAAGACTTCCCCAATTCACAAATAATTACATAGACCCTTGCTAAGATACACATGGTACCTTAAACAAGTAAACATAAAATCCAAATCATCAATTACAAACTAAGATCCATAATCCACACTCACCATCCTCTAAACATGTTACACCTCGGTAGTCGGCCACAAATAGGTCTTCGCAAGTTCACATGCCATAGTTGACATCACCAAGAACCCAACGACCCAAGAATCACAAATAAAATTCTCCAACAAGTCTTTTGCCATGCCTCAAAATTGCATACCATAACACATGATCACATCCATGTTATCCCACAAACACAAAGACCATCTCTATCCTAATCCTCTGTCACTTCTCTGTAGCCAGTCTATAAAAAAATATCTATAAATCTTGCAAACAACAACATAAGATTGAGTGACCTTAGACATAAGGTATAAACTCATCTCTCTACACAGATCTGTGCTCACATACACTCACACGCCATAGAATGTCTATACACATCTGTCAATCTTGTTTGTACCTAAGATAACCAGTCTCACTGAGACTTCTACTACATCTAACTGAAACATATGTTGACATTAATGACAAAACATCAATTTCAATACCTCAAACAACAACAATTCCAACAATCTCCCCCTTTGGCATTGATGGAAACATATGTGAAAAACCATCAACCCAAAAACAACTTTCTCAATATCCTCTTCATATCTCCCCCTAAGGAAGTAGGGGTTTTTCAATTATATCTCTCCCCCTTTGACATCAATGGCAAAGGGTGTCATAGCTCTTTTCCTTCTCTTTACATCCTATCATTACAAAGTGTGTCTTTTTCAAATCTTCATGCCTCCAACAAACCATGTGCTTGATCACCCAAATATGTTTTGTAGTATTCATGTGATCACTCCCCCTAAAAAGTGGATCCAAACATCAAGTCTAGTGAATAACAACTAGATTTTCCAATCTTATCCCAATATCCTTCAACATCTACTTCATCCAAAAAAATTATTTACAATTTATATCAGAAACTACATATTATGATTTAGTAGTATATTGATCTATATAGTTCAGCTTCTTACTTAACCATGAAACCAACCTATTACCAAAAACAAATGCACCACCACTAGTGCTCTATCTACCATTAATACTTCCTACCCAATCAGCATCAGTATAAGCATGCAATATAAAATCATCACACTATTCATACCATAAACCATATTTCAGTGTCCCTTTCAAATATTTGAATATTGTTTTAACTGTAGCAAGGTGCATCTTCTTATGATCAACTTGAAACCTCACAAAAATTTCAATTGTACTAGAAATTTCTGGTTTAGTGTAAATTAAATAATACAAACCATTTCTTTATCATCTATCAAAGGAAAACCATTAGGTTTCTAAATGTAGACTTCTTCATCTAGATCACCATGCAGACTTCACCTATATACTCTTCACAGACTTCACATATATATACTCAATCAACTTACTAATCCATAAATGTCCAATAGTAAGATAAACAAGAGGTGATCATTCATACACCAAGATAGGTTTAGACCTATCATAAATCATAAAATAGATCAAAAAAATATCTTATGTTACATCTCCAAACGTCGCGTCCACTTATATGCCATGTTTTCACTGTTTACTATACTCACATGAATTTTCCAACCTGTAACACTACCAAAATCTAAGAGACCATAATAGAAGTTGTAGTACATCCCATATATCATTTACCTAATCTCTCAACTCTTATGATGTATTTCCCAATGTATTTCAAAAATATGTTTCATTCTGAGTCAACCATGAAGTTCCAGGTGATTAGACTATGTCACCTTTTAGGCCTCGTGACCAAGGATGTACCATCTACACATATCCATGTATCTGTAGCTAACCTCACATCATATTTTTCTATAAATTAGGGGCTGAATAATAGACTTTTATATTTCTCCAAATCTCCCCCTAAGGCCATGCTTGGTCATATATGTTGATGTGTCAATGGTAAAATAATGAAAAGATCCAGTAGGTTCTACTGACTCTGCCTAAAATTTAGTCTCACTTTGTTCCTTTTCTTTCCATACCTTACCATTCTCCTTTTTTCTTTACTTTGTAAACTTTAGATTGAACTCATCCATATACTCCACCATGCTCTTACCAACATCACCAATGTTCCTCTTTATCACTAAAGGTAGTTTATTATTTCTTGTTGGTCCATTATATCTGCAAAACATTTCTATGTGTCCTTGATTATTGTATTTAACATGTAGGTGGTGGTTTTTTTTTATTAAATTACAATCTACAATTTCTCACAATGTGCCCAAAGTTGTTTCACTTATAACATGTGATCTTAGCTGCTCTTTCCTCACTGGTGTAATCATGCTTCTTAGATGATTGATCAGGTTTTCTACATTCTTCCTTCTTCTTCCCATATTCATATAAATTAAAACAATAAATAGTAAAGGACTTATAAGGAGTCTTACCTTTGCAATCCCTTTTCATGTGACCTATTTTTTTGCATCCAAAGCATCTTCCTCTGAAAGGTCTAGTTTTCACATTAGGTTCATCTTGTTGATAAGGTTCCTCATTTTTTTCCTTCAAATTATCTTTCTTGAGATTTAGAAAATTTAGCTTTATTGAAGCCAACTCCTATCTTATCACCTTTAGGTTTTTGTCTCTTCATCTATTCATCAATGTTTTCACTGCTCGCATAAAGTTTTTTAATATGATTCTTTTCCTCAACAAGTTCTCCTTTAATGATGATATTGTACTTCTCCAATTCTTGATATCTGGTTTTGACATATTTGATTTCTAGATGCTTTTTCCCATCTGAGCATTTGCACTCTTCAAGGTCTCATCAAGTTTTCTCTTCTCATCTTTTACATGTTGAATTTCTTTAGCCATATGTAAATTAGTAACTTCACATTCATGTTTCAATGCTTCGTTATCTTGCTTAAGCTTCTCAATAAAATCTGATGAATCATCTTCAAGTCACTTCTGTATCTTTTCCACAAGTTCTAGTCTTTTTTCCTTGAGATTTCAAGCTTATCTTTAAGCTTTTTGATGTATTCTTCAACTCTTCTTAGTTTGAAGTTTAGTTCTACATTATCAACATTAGCCTTATCCAGGTCTTCAAGTACTACTTCAAGATTTTCTTCTAAATTAATTGAACCATCAGGATCTCCCACAAGCTATTAGGCTTTATCTCTAAGGGTTATAGGCTCTAATACGAATTGTTAGGATCAAGCAACACTAAGAGGGGGGGGGATGAATCAGTGTTGGAGTAATTTTCACTAATATCAACCATTTGAAACTTAACCATGCAATAGCTAAAATAATGAGAACATACACATAAATAAAATAACTCATAACACCATGATTTGTTGTCGAGGAAACCCTGTTAAGGGAAAAAAAATTTGATGGGGATGGAACCCACAAATAATGCACTAGAAATATTTTATCTCTGTTAGGTGATCTAGCCCTGTTAGGAGATAATAATTACATCCTATACAAATTCCCTGTTCAATGACATACCCTATTAGGATTCCTTTCAACCCTGTTAGGATTTGAATGAAATGAAGAGATCACTTCCCAAGCACACTTCTCAAATGTGAAGGTTAAACCTACCTTTTGGATCCATTGTGCACAATAAGTATAAAAGTATACTTATAAAAAAGATCTGACTGATAGGAACTTGCTTTTGCATATAAAATTATAATTAAGTGTATTGCAAACACAATCATTTCCCTACATTAGCATAAATCACATCCACATGCCCATGGAATCCAATACCTCTGATCCATACCACTAAACATCAAGACACCACTTTCCTTTATACAAGTTAGAATAAGGAATTAGGTTGGTCTGTTAAGAATTCCCCAATGCACAAAAAATTATATATACCCTTGCCAAGATACACATGGTACCTTAAAAAATTAAACAAAAAATATAAACCATCAATTATGCACCAAGATCCATAATCCACGCTCGCCATCCTCTAAACATGTTACACCTCTATAGTCAGCCACAAATAGGTCTTCACAAGTTCACACATCATAACTGATGTCACCAAGAACCCAGCAACCCAAGAATCACAAATAAAATTTTCCAACATGTCTTTTTTCATGCCTCAAGCTCGCATACCATAACACATGCTTGGATCCAAGTTATCCAAAAAACTCAAAGACCATCTCTATCATAATCCTCTGTCACTGGTCAATGACAAGTGTATACCAAAATAGCTATAACTCATGAAAACAACAATATAAGATCCAGTGAACTTAGACATAAGATTTACACTCATCTCTCTACATAGATCTGTGTTCACATACACTCACACATCGTACATTGTCCATACACATCTGTCAATCTCACCTTTACCTATGATAACTAGATATTTTTAAATGTTCAAGTTTTTTAATTCTAAAATTGAATGTTGTTAGTTATTAGTAAAAATAAAACATGGATGTCACACATCATGATTAATTAATTTCAATTATTTAAAAGTGAAATGAAATTGATTTTATAATATATATTTTATTGTATGGGATTTGAACTTAACAATTCCAAAGTAAAAGTCATTTGGCATCAAATCAACTCACATATATAATAAAAGTTTGATTTATTATTACAAATTAATTATATTAATAATAATAAAAGTCACATTACCTACAAGTTTGGTAGGTCATCATGATTTCCCTTCTTTAAAATATCATAAACAATATTTTGGGTACGTTTCCTTTTTCATCAAGTTGAAATGCTTTAAGAATTCCCTCCAAATAGAAAAATGTGATCAACCCTAAAGTAATAAATATAAAAAATGGAAAAAGTTACTATAAATTGGTAAGAATACATTAGGATTGAGATTGCCCCCAGAACCATATGCATGGGTTATTGTTGGAAATTTGAACTAATTGAGAAAGATTCCCCATGGAAATCTTAATGAACTTGGGAAAAAATATAGGCCCATCATGATGTTGAAATTGGGTTTATTTTTGCACTATTGTGTTGTTTTCTTTTTCCATGGAAAATGAGTTCTTGAAAACTCACGATGTAGATTTTGCAAGCCAACCTATTTTTACTACAATGAAATACCTCACTTATAATTTAAATGATCATAATATTTTACCTTATGGGCCTTATAAAAGACATACAAGTTATCTATTTGATTTAGAATTGTTGAGTGTGAAAAGGATCAATTCCTTAAGTCATATACGAGAGGAATAAATTCTTTCCACTATTCATTCAATGTTGGAGATGTATGGGTAGAGTAGGAAGCTAGTTAATCACAACAATATGTTTGTATTGTTCACATTGGAAGTGACATGGTGGATCCTTTCTAGTACTAAAATTTTCTAGACTAGGTGGTAATTACAAAGTAAGATAAAAAAAAAAAAGATGCAACTACTATTAATATTGTGTTCTCAAGAATGATACTTATTTCCTATGTGAAAGATACTAGTGACTCCAAGCAAACCTAAAAACTATTTAGCAGGAGGAGAGATTAATTTAGTGGTGTGAGATAGAAGTTTAGTAGTGATACATACTTGTAGTGGGGTTCCCCACATATTAAATCTTATTGGATAATACAATGGTTCATACACATTTTTCAATGATTTTTTTAAACTAAAAGTTATTTTAATAAAATATTTATACTTTTCTTACACACTATTATGTGAGTGAAAATAGTGTGTGTAACTGAGAATGCAATAAACTAATAAAACATTCAACAACACTACTAGAACAAACATCTATATTAGACAAAATAAATTATGTAAATAAAAGGGATGTAAACCATAGAAGTGACTGGAATGCTTCCTTTATGTGTGGAGTTTTCCAACCTTTTGGATGTATGCTCAAATGATAGTTGTTCAAGCTTCAAGATGTGAGTGATAAATTTGGCATTATGATGTTATAGTGATGTATTTTTCTCTTCAAATGGCCATGATAAAAATACTTAGATGGTGGATAATTTTTTAAGGGATCAAAGGGTCAATTTATAGGCAATGAGAGGATAAAATGGATGGCCAAGACTAAAAGTGGAGGGAGCGATAGGATGCATTTGAGGGGAAGCACATGGATTGTGCTTTCTCAAACTCATAGTCTTGTGACAAGTGGCACAAGGAGAGAGGATGAGAGTAAATGCGGGTTGGGGAAGATATTACCTAAAGGCACATCTTGTCTCAAATCCCAAAGATCAAGCCTTGAGGATTGTGACCATTTTGGGAAGTTGGAGGAGAGGACAAATGTGTAAGGAATGTGGTTTGGAATGTAAGAACATTTAAGGTTGACAAGTGGAGAGGGAGGGTGTATTGGAGAAGATGTGACATGGAGTTGACTTTGAGGTTAAGATTTCATAATCTTTGGATTAGGATTGTGAAAATGTTTAAGGGAGGATTAGGCTTGGATTAGAGGGAAAGTCATAGAATTAGGAGGATGTGATGGGAGGAGAGAGAATGAGTAGACAGTTAATGTTAATTAACTAACTAAGAGGGGATTAGTCTGTGAATAGGTTGGGTTGTGTTAGAACCCTGGGTTAAGTGATTGAGGGTAGTTTGGTTAGGGGTTAAAATTAGGAGCCATGTGCTCAAATGAATTAAATAGGATTTATTCAATTCACAAAATAGAGGAAAAATATAAGTGAATTAATTAAACCAAATAGGGTATTTGTTTTAATTAATATAGGAAGGGGGATTAATTAAATAGCCAAGGCTTGCATATTGAATCAATTAGGCTATAATTAATTAATTAATTAATTAATTAAATTAATTAATTAGGATATAAATAATTAATTAAATTAAATAATTAGGGGAGGTGACATAAATTAATTAAATAATAAGGCTTTAGAAAGATAAAATTAATTATGAAATCATTAATCAGATTTTTGGTGTCTACATTTTTCCCTTCTTTGAAATGACGTTAAAATAATGTTATTTCAAAGACGTTTAATGTTTCAGCGACATGAAGAGTTAAGAAAACTAAGTTGCATTGGACTAGAGGGAAATGTCATTAGTTAGAATGATTGATGCCCCCTTGAGAAGGCAAATGGGAAAGAGTAATGGGCTCGAGGAGTGTCTCAAAAAGAAATTTTTCCCCTCTTTGAAATGGCATTACAAAGTAGCATCATTTGAGAGAAAAATAATACATAGAGCTAGGAAGAAAGTTGTTGACTTAGAAAAGATGCCCCAGTCATTGAAAAGAGTGACTAGGAGGAAACAGTGATGGCAGATGAGGATGAGGATGCCCCCTCGAGAGGACATGTGTGTTGAAGAGAACATGGGTATGATCTCAAAATAGATGTGAACATTCATGCATGATGAATAAATGATAAGTAGATGGAGAGATAAGAAGCTTGACCCAACACCTCCCAAATGGGAGATGTCATGTAGTGAGCACCTATTTTGATTTAGCAATATTAAAGACCTTCCAAGGTTAAGAATAACCAAGGCCTTTTTAGGGCTGTTGCATAGGAGTGACTCAAAAAATAGAGATGGATTAAACCAACATCACACAAAGCCATAGAGGACTAAGGTGGATACGCTGCTTGAAAAATCCACAAGCAAGTGACCTGCCCCAAGTGTACCATGTGATCATGTGCATCACATATGGAAGTGAAATTAGTATGTCTAAACACACATGCACACATAAATAAAAAGATCAAGACCTTGCCCATAGTTTCACCATTCACAACACACTGTGATATAAAAGATCATGGAAACCATGAGGAGATAAAATGAGGGAGCTCAAAAGATGAACAAATATCCAAAAGAACCACAAAAATTAAAAATATCTCACATATATTTTTCCATAGTGAGGATGATGTATTAATTATTGATTTGATTGGTTTGATATGAGGAATGATACATCCTACAAAGACTGATGATGCATTGCTAAACTAGGATTCCTATGACAAGAGATAAACAAGAAACTCAAACCTCTAAGAGACAAAGGATGATTTTTGGAGCACCAGCCAGCTAGGGACAAGGCATTGGTGATATAAGGACTGGCTAACACAAAGGATGGGACCTAAAGACAGATATGTACAAATCAGCCTAGGTGGAGATACAATCGAAGCTATGTACAAGATGCTAGTTACAAGATGTACAAGGCCTTGGGGATTGAATATGATGATGCAAAGACATGCATGATGTTGCCCCAATCAAGCTAAAAAGACAAGATGGGTGGATGATTGATGGGGTGTTCTTTATTTGGGAATGATATATCCAAAAAAAATACAACGATCAGGAAGGATGGATCCTGATAATGATTATTGGATTGTGATCAAGGCTTTCAACAAGGTTGGGAACAATACTAAGGGTGTGATAGGATGGGATAATTGGTGTTTGATTTTTTATATTTGGAGGAGGTGGATAGGATTTGCATGCAATGGTAGATTACATAGATCCTAGAGATAGGAATTGATGACATTGGATACATGGGGGTAGCCTAGAGATAGCTACCAATGACAAGGGATGTAAGAAGGATGAAAAGGTGGAGGAGATGCTAGGGGATATGGAGGTGGAAAAATTACTAGACAAAGATTTATGGATGGAATTATTATTAATGAATGGATATAAGGGAGATAAGGATTGGGGATTATGGGTGGATAGGAGAGAAGGATTGGGAGATGAAATGTGGATATGAAGAGGTTGCAATAGACAAGATTTGGGAGGTGAAATGTGGATATGAGAAGGTCTCCAAGGGATTTTTAACCAAGGGATAAGATTCCCCCACTTAGGATAGGTCATCTATGAGGAGGCATTAGGAGGGGTATGATAGGATGGAAGATAAGATGAATAGAGGATAAGGGACATAGATGGAAGATAGGATGACGAGTGGAGGAGGGAGGGAGATGGAAGATAATATGGTGGTTGAAGGATAGGGGGATGGAAGATGGGAATGGTGGGTAGGTAAGGATGATAGGTGGAAGAAAAGGGTGATCCAGAAACGGTTGCCAAGAGGTTTCCAAAGCATTTATACATGGTGGCCTCTATTTTTTTATCAATATCCATAGGGGGATGGAGGAGGTGAAATGGACAACCATGATAGGTATGGGACGTAGTGATGAATGGTGGCTAGAAAACCTTTCCCCCAAGTGTGGAGAGAAACTTGATGGATGGATTATGCATGATTCATTTTTTCTAGGTATTCATCATGGCACTTGTCCAAGGTGCTTGTTTGTCAATTTTTCACCTTTAGACATATTTTTTCTCTTTAATTTTTTCCTTTCTTTCTTTTTTTTTTTTTTTTACTTTTTGACTTTTTGGGGAGTTTTTAGAGGGATTTTATGGGTGAAATGATAAGGAGGAGATGGATGGAGGACTCAATCATCCTGTTAAAAAATAAGGTAATAGGAGCCCATTTATAGTGATAAGTGAATGTCAGTACGACCTTAATAGAATGGATGGATTATGCAAAGGTGTGGACGAGATGGTTTTGATGGGGGGTGTATTTGGGATACAAGATATGGGGGTAGGAAATATTTGGATTGAATGATGTAAAGTGAGTTTGATAGGGGAAAGTTGTCAAGAACAACATTGGCACATGTTGTGAGGGGTGTAGAAAGAGTGGATGGGAAGTGGATGGTACATGTAGATATGGTGAGGGAGTTATGATAGGTAGTTTTGGGACATATGTACCCAAAATATATTTCAAAGATGGAGGAGAGGAATGGTTAGATAGTGTATTAGAAACTTTGGATGTCATTATGGATTTTTCATTTAGATGTATTTCATATTTTTTCTTTGGGATCCACATAGTTTTTTCTTTTTCTTTGGTGGGCCTTTGCGGTGTTTGGGATGTAGTGAATTTTTTTGATTGGATTTTTTTTTTGAGCATGTCTTTTGGAGTGGACATGTAAATATTTAGATAGTTGTGGATATTTATCTTTATGCATTTTTTATTTGGCATCCAAGTTATAGTGAGTAGCATTGGAATGAATATGAGAAATTGGATGAGATGGAGGAAATATGGATATACTAATGGAGGTAGGATGGTGGATGGGGAATATGGGTATGTTCCTTTGTTGATCATGATTTGGGAATGTAAAGGGTGGGAATTTTGATATGTGGGTGGTGGATGAATGAATGAGTAGGATAAGATGGGGAATGATATTTTGGGATATAATGACCCAAAATTGATTTTGTATATGGAGAAAATGAAATGGTTGATTTTGGGACATAAGGACCCAAAATGGATTTATATTATGAAGGAGGAATGTGGTAGGTTGAATTGGGTTTCAATGATGGAGGAGGGGGCATAGCGTTAAATATTTTGGATGAATGATGTGAATATGCAATGGTGGGTTTGGAAGGACTCATGGATTTTGCATTAGTTGTACAAATATTTTTGGATGAAGGGCCTTGAGATGTGTGACCAAGACCAAATGATCATGGATTTTCTTTAACATGAATGGGCTCAAGGGTGCCTTCCTTATGGAGGCCAAATCCTTTACCTTGATAATTCATTTTCTTGATAATTAAATCCAAGATAGTATGCTTCTTACTTGGGGAACAGGATGCAAGCTCATTATTAAGTGGAGTGTAAGTGGTGGATATGACATTTGTTTCTATTACAAGTGGACCACCATGGATGAAGGTAATTTAACCAAGGGGATAGAGTGATGGTGGTGGGATAGTTTGGATTAGAGGTGATAAAATATTGTGAAGTAGAGGGGATGGAGTGTTTTTATTTTAACAGGGATCGGGGGATGGTAATGGGTCTTGAAATGGAGGAGGTGGAATGGTAGGATCTTGATTGGGAAGAGTGGATGAAAATGGATCATGAGATGGAGTGGTTGAAAACAATAGATCTTGTAATGGAGGAAGTGAGATGGTAGGATCTTGATTTAGTTTAATGGATATTTCAACATGCTTTTGGACAAGATCTTGACATGATTGGATTGGTGTGGATGGTGTGGTGGGATATGTGGAGATGTACTCTTCAGATGGAGGGGATATAAGGATGCGAGGTTTTGTAATTGTGATAGAGGTAAGAAGGGTGGATTCATGAGTTTAATTGGATGGAGTTTGGATAATTCTAGGAGGAGGAGATTTGGATAGAAATTAGAGGGATTCAATGTTGTTAGGAGATGGAAGAGGATCAGTAAGTGTGGTGGGTGGAAGGTAAATGATAGGTGTGAGAGATGGAAGAGGAATAATGGGTGTGGGAGGTGGAAAGGCCTCATAAATATTGGCTTCACATGAGGGAGTGAGATGACATGACTCATCAACTTTAGAAGAGCTTTTTTCTATTAGCTTCCTTGTGAAACTCCTTGGAGACTTTTGTATTGGAGGTTGAGGTGGAGGATTAGCATGTGTCGATGGTGGGAAATTATGGTAGTCCACATATAAAGGTGTGGTGTTGGATTGAAATATTTGCTGAATGAATGATGGTTTAGAAATGGGCATAGGAGATGGAATAGATAAATATTTCACATAAGTAGGCATGGAGGTGACTTATGAACTTGATTGACTAATTGATGAGGGAGGAGTGATGGATTGAGACATACGGTATGAAGTGGATTGAGGGATGTAGGTGGATTATGGAAGGGAATTTGGGGTGAAATAAGAGGGAGTAGAACATGATGGTTTGAGATAAAATGGGGTAGATCATGATGGGTAGGATAGAGTGGATGAAAATTGGATTAGAAATAGTATGAGGATTATGGTGATACACTAGAGGAACTTGAGGACTAGGATTATGGATTGGAAAATGGGTTGGAGGATAAGGAGGTGGTGGATTTGGGTTTGGGATGTAGCTAGTAGTGTTGTTGTGGAAAGGTGGAGATTGGGATATGAATATGGGAGAAGATGGAGGAATGAATGATGTATGAGGGGTATATGTGGGTATGAAATATGAAGCATGTGTGGATAAATGCAATAATTGATTTCCCTTATCAACATTATGATAAGGAGTGCTAGTGGGTATGCATTGAGACATGATGGGTTAGCTTGCAGGAATGATTAGATTTTGGAGGATGCTTGGATCAAGATTTCTAAGGTTTCAATGTACTAATCATGACCAACAAGACTCTCATCATCATAGGAATGAGATGAAGTGGAAGAAAAGGTCAGATGCAAAAAAATCATCATAATAGGATTGTAAAATTATGATTAGTTGATGAGTTGGATAAGGATGAAGGATAAAGATGGATGAATAACTAAAGCTCAAATTAGGATGAACAATAATCTCAGTGTATCATTTTGGATTAAGCTGAGGATGGGAGGAAGGAATAACTCCAAATAAGATGGAAAGTGAATGAGAAACAAAAAATATTATTCTACTAGGCTAGGATATGGTGAGAAATGAAGGACCTGATAGCAGATGATAATAATGACACTAGAAGAAAATTATGCAAGATGATAGTAAGGATGTGATTATGAAACTAGGATGACAAAATTATAGAGACATGGGTGATTATGGACTAGAAATTTGGGCTAAGTGTTTGACTTGGTAAATGTTGGATTTTGTGTGAGATTATGACTTATTTTGGGAAAGGATGTTTAATTGAACATGCACATCAAGCACAAAGTGTATATTTAGAACCAAGAACATTCGCAACCTAGGTTGGATAGGACACTATTTGTTGAATCCCTACTTGAATTTCTCTATATACCCCAGACAAAGTGGACAAGTAGAGATTCTAGTTTCACTTACTTCCCTCCATGACACAGGAATCACCAAAATCTCTCACCTTAAAGGCCTGAAAACCTTGGTTATTTTATGCCCCACAATGAAGGGTACATGTGGGACATCTTAGTCAGTCTCTAACCTTTTGTATTAGAATATATATAGGATTTTAGGCCTCTAAACATTGGGTTTTAGTAATATCCATGGATTCCCCCTAATTGGTTTGTACGTGTGTGAGACACTTAAGTCTCTAGTGGACCATGTTAGCTCTTTAGGCACTATTCACCCAATCTAAACTATCATCCACACACCTTTCCCAAGTTTGGAAGGATAAGAGGAGATTTTTTCAGCATCTTGTTTATATATCGATTGGGGTATTTATCATTTTGAGGTCCTCTTCTAAAGGAGAAGTGCTCACTTCAGACAAGCCTCTCTAAAAAGATAACAAAATTTGAGCATTTGCAAATATTTTTCTCTTGCACTAACAACCAAGGGAGCTCGTGGGAGAGGATAGTATATGTTTCAAGTGTGCACTCTACAAATATGAAAGAGCACAAGATAATTCATGCATGGGGTTCTTTATCCTTCAAGTTAAGCAATGTTATCTATTATCTAAAGCATAAGAAAACTCGCATGTGGGTTAATTTTAAGTACCAAACATAAAATGTATTTTGTCTTGTTCAATTGTCTTGAAACCCAAATGAAATTTGCAAGTTGACTTGTTCAATTTTAGCCTTTGTTCTTTTTAAACATGCAGCCAAAACAAAATGTGTGGTTGAACTTGTTCAATTTTATCCTTTGTTCTTTTTAAAACCCAAGTCCAAAATATGTGATGATCTTTGGCATACATGGTTCATTTTAAAGCACCAAAAGATAAGTGAGTTAATTTTAGTTAAAATTAATTTAACCAAGATCCTATCGACTGTACCTGCAAACTCACCAACCTACATAGACAAAGAAAATACAAATAGTGGAACTGCAATCCTGTGAGTCATACATGGTATCCCGCAGATTCATCAGAAAATAAAATAATGCCAAAAAATAAATAATACTAAAAAGCTTATACCTGTTCATACTAAAATCATCTCGCCAAGTCAACTGTAAATCTCGTCAGTCAAATGGTATGTCCATATTCCCACTAGGTCAAAAAATGATCTCGTAAGCATACAAATTTTAAAGATTTTTAATAGTTAGTGATTTTTTATGCCTTTTGGCTTACAATAAGGTCAGGCAACATTCTCACTGATGTCGACCACATTCCCGCTGACTAGTATTCCAAAGAGAAATGACATAAATAGAAGGAATCAGGTCTGAAACAACCATAAAAGACCAATCTGGGGGATCAGATTCCTGTAAACCTTTGGCACGTTCCCGCCAACCATACTTGGGTTCCCTCTAGTTCTTGTTTTTGTTGTTGTGTGGTATCTAACACTACCACTAGAAGCACGAATTTTACTTTTCACCTTTTTCACCCTACAAACACAAAAAAAGCTTGCAAAGCACTTCAACAACACAAAACATTAGTCTAAAGGGTTAGTTTGAAACTAAAATGATGATAAATAAAGGAATGACTCATAGAAGTGGGTCCCACCAGGCGTGCCAAAATGTGAGTGAAAATAGTGTGTGTAAATTAGGAATGCAAAAAAATAATAAAACATTCAACAATACTACTCAAGAAAACATCTATATTACACAAAAGAAAACATGTAAACTGGATGGCTAAACAATTGTCTCAGAAACCCATAGCATTGGACTGCTTATTTTAGGATTCAACACCCTAAATGGTTTCTAATTAGATCATTCAATCTCATTTAGTTATTGACCAGGGACGTAAACTTGGAATGACATCTGCAAAGTATATGCTTCAAAATCTCTTAATCCTCATGACTAATCCTATAAAATTTAAATTCATTGAACTTCATGAGATCTATGCTAACACAAGTAAATGAGTTTAATCTAGGAAAAAAAGTAATCACATATAGGAATTACTCTATCTGCCTATGCTGTAGGAACAGTCTACTAGTTCTGTTACTAGTGGCTGTAGGAACAACAAAGTTCTACTTTACTTCTAAATAAGCATGGAAATGATTCATACTCTAACAGATTAATTCACTCACCAAGTGGGCCCCCTTGGATGAGTGAATAGAAATGAAATCAAGATAAAAGTATTGAACTCAAACTCTGCATTCTATTCATTCATGGAAAACAAATACACTTGGATAGATAAATCAAGAATTATAGCTACAAAAGCTTCTATTCAGAAAAATTGACTAACTCCCAAGAGTTACAACAGTCATCTTATTTAAAGGAAAACTATAACTACTCCCTAAATCTAAGATCAGTCCATTTATGAGGATTGTTACAGATACATAATGTCTTATAATAAAAATAGAAGTCATTAAGAATAATTCCTCCCAGAATAAAGTGCATTGTGGGTCCTAGATCCACATGTTGCATTTAACAAAAATCTCTATTGACTTGTTCCTTATGCGAAGATCTTGCAGCAACGCCTTAACTTTCTCAAGCACTTACTTGAATTATTCAACACGAAGGCATCTTGTAGCAACATCTAGTTTTTACTTCTTCAACACCATTATGTTGATCTTTAAATATGCCATGACTGATCCCTGCAAAATGATTAATGCACACACAACCTTTGATACATACATATTCACATCATTAATATTAGGAAGAAAGTGTTAAGTTCTAATTAATACTCTTGCAAGGCATATGGCTACAGGAAGGAAACTACCCAAAAACATAGCATAGACAAAGCATCATTCATTAGCATATATAATTACTGTATTTTGTCATTTTTGTCCATTAGTTTTAAGAAAATATACCATGTTCTTCTATCATCCATTTTCCTACTTTATGTCTTTACACATATAAAATATACATATAAAACCATAAGTCCATGTATCTATTTTGAAAATAAACTTTTCGAAAATAAATAGAAATCACATAGAAAGATGGTCATTTAAGAGGCTCATCATTCCCCCCAACTATCCTATTGGTGGTCTACAGAAATCATAAAGTTGTGGATCCTGGCTCTTAGCCTCAGGTCACTAGCAGTCTTCTCCCTTGAGTCATCATCAATGCAGTTAAAGTATCCATGATTCTCTCTAAGTCTTTCCCTTCTCTAAGCTTCTCTGGCCATGTCATGATCTTCATCATTTTCATTCACTGCTAGTAATGGTTGTAGGAGAACGGGTGGTTGGAATCTTAATGAAAACCAATAATTAAGCATTGTCCTACCCAACGTGATGTACCATGGAGCTCATCTAGTAGCAAGAGTTAGGTTCTGCATAGAATGGGGTTCTCTAACCTTCAGGTTGTGGGACATCCTTATCCATCTCTGCCTACAAGAAGTTATTGAAGCCGCAATATCATGCGATGAGTGCTCATACCAATCTGTATAGGATTTCTCTCTAACTAGGTAAACTTTGTTGGCTCCACTTGGATTTAGAGTGACTGAAAGCCAATCAAGAAAAGTCTATCTGGAATGTTGAACTTCAGGTCTCATAAGCAAGCATGTCTTCATTTCACCATTTCTGTAAGATAAAGCTTGATGTTTGTTTCTTATTTCATTTTGTATCCAAGACATTACTACTCTCAATTGGACATCCCCCACATAAACGAGTGAATTTCAGTCCCTTTCATCTAGCATAGCAAGATTATGCAAATATAACTCACAAAAAAAATTCTTTAAAGACATAGGAGCTAATTGAAACACATCATAAAACTCATGGGGTGTTGAAACAGAGGGATTCAGTCCTTCCACATTCCTTGTTAACTTGAAATTAATAAATTATTCCTTAAGGAATAGAGCATATATCGGTGATGGTGATATGCATGCCATAACCTCTGGAATTAATTCAGTTATCTGATCAACCCTTCTTTTCAACACTTCAATTTGATCTATTGTCTGCTCCAATTGATGAGCTTTCTCATCAATGGTTCATTTCAATTTTACTTTCTCTAACTCCCACTGTGCCCTTTCCCATAATAATTGTTGATACAAACTCAACCCTACGGTTAGGGGTGTAGATAGGTCTGGTGGTGGCATGGGTTCCTGATTTAAAATATCATTCCATCTTGGTGCTAGTTGACAGTTTTTTATTATGTTTTCCTATGTGGAGGACTTCCCTTTCCACACAACAATTTTTTTTACTACATTATCCCCTTGATAGGATTCAAATGCCCTAGCCAGTGTGTCCTGTTGGAGATTTACTTATGGGAGCTAGTTGATTGTATGTTTGTCATTGATAACAACATATAATATACAATAGTGTTCTGTATTTACTTATCAAAATGATGTTATTAAGCCTTGTATAGTTATATTCATGTTTTAGACATGCTTTGGATGCTTTGTTCATACACATAGACTCAGATATGAAGTTTCAGTTATGTTGTGTAATTTTGTTAGTGGTAGTTACAGTTTCTGGAGTTTATCTATACAGAGCTGATGTATTAGCATTGGTTCTTGAGTTACGCTTATCTTTGGGATATGCATGTTTGTATTCAAGTTTAATTATGAGTTGAAGATAGTTATCTAAAGGTGCCAAACATTTTTCAACAAGATTGCAATGTTAGAGTTAATTTGGTGACGCCAACTTTGTGAAGCGTCGCGTCTATTCAGTTTATATTGCATGATTGTAATTATGCTTGTGTGGTTAGTTTAGCTGACAAGGATGTTGTGAAGAGTTTCCTAATAGATCCCATGATCTCATACTTTGAGGAAGATACTTATAGTAGTTAATTTGTGAACGCTAAGTGTGAATGATAAGAAAAGAGATAGAAAAAGTACAGAGCAGAATATTAGTTGAGTTTCATTCATCAAGGATCTATGTAAAGAAGTAGTGGAAGATTACTTTACATTGGAACTGATCAAGATAGTAGGTCTACTCTATAGTTCATCATCAGATATAATACATATCTATTCTACAGAAGGTTTTAGCCTTCACCATTGAAGCAGTGAGATTTTGGACAGTGACTCCTCACCCTTAACAGGGTTATTTGTAAAAGACTCCTAACAGGGTCAGACCCTTAACTAGGTCACTATACTTATTGCATTGTAAAGAACAACTCATAATAGGGTTGCAAGATCTTCTAATAGGGATTATTATAAAAAAGTATATTTCATTGTGGGTGCTAATTCCCACCAGGGTTTTTACCATTTGGTTTCCCCGTAACCAAATTATGGTGTTGTTTATTGTGTTATCTGAATGTGCATTTACTTTATGGTATTCTAGAATTAATAAGAGAAAAAGAATTAAATTAGCTGATAAGTGATTCACCCCCNTTCCCCCCCCCCCCCCCCCCCGCTTAGTTATCCTTTAGAACTATTCTAACAATTGGTATCAAATCCAAGTGCCTTGAAGAGAAAGCCTAACAGCTTAAGGTAGATCAGATGGCATACTTCAGAAAAGAGAGTCCTAAGTTTGATGGAGAGAATTATCTAGATTGGAAGAACAAAATGATAACACATCTATAGTGTGTTGGTTTTGATATCTTTGAGATAGCCACACAAGATGTTGTTATTCCCTCCCTAAAAGACCTTGCAAAAGATGATGCTACTAGTAAACAAAAGGATACATTCACAGCTAGTGCAATTGCCAAAGAAGCCCTTATAAGTGCACTATCTGACAATGAATTCTTTGAGATCAAGAAATTAGACAAGGCATACACAATATGGAAGTATTTAGAAGACATGTTTAAAGGAGATATCCAAGAAAAGAATGTGTGCAGGAAGACATGGAAAAATAAATAGAACAATCTTGAGATGTTACTCGAAGAGAACATCAGAGCCTACAATCAGAGGATAAACGAAGCAGTTTCTGGAATCAGAAACAATGGTGGAGAAATTTTAGAAGAAGACATAATGGACAAGTTGATGACTACATTGATAGCATACTATAAGAGAAAGATCAATATTCTAGATGAAACCATGAAATTTTCAAAGGACTTCAAGAGAGAAAATTTGATTAGCAAAATCTCTGCATTTGAGATATCAAGATTAAAGACTGAACCCAAAAGTGAAACAACCTTCAAAGCATCAATACATGGTAAGAAAAATTTACACATTTATAATGAGAAGGAAAATTTTGATGAAGAATTAGAAGAAATTATTGCAATGATTTCTAAAAGAGAAAAGAAAGGAAATGGAAAGTATAAAGGAAAAATTCCATTCAAATGTTTTTCATGCAACAAGATTGGTCATTTTGCATCCAAGTGTCCCACAAGAGCCAAGAAGTTCAGAACTGATTACAAACCTAAATACAAAAAGGAATGCTACCGTGTTGAAGAAGGTTTAATAGATGAAGATTAAGGAGAGGATGAAATTGGATTCGTTTCGCTTAAAGACATGGAAAAATTGCTTGAAGAAATGGACATTGAAGATGAGAAGGAAGCACAGGAGTTAGCCCTAATTTCCAAAGTAGACATCAGAAATGACTGGATCATTGACAGCGGATGCTCTATCCACATGATAGGTGATAAAGATAGATTTTTTCATCTAGACAAGTACAAAGGTGGTACGGTTAGATTTGGAGATAACACTCCCAAACCTATCATAGGCAGATGATCTATCACCCTGGATGGAAAGAACAAGACAGATGATTTTCTGTATGTTAATGGATTACATCACAACTTACTAAGTATTAGACAACTACTTGACAAAGGTTATCATTTGGAATTCAAAGAAAAAAATGCATTATTAACAACAAAGAAGGAGCCATGATTGCATCAAGCTCAAAAACAAAAGGTAATGTTTTCCAGCTCAATTTAGATGTAAGTTGTTTTATTGCAAAAGTGGATGACAGTTGGTTATGGCACAAGAGACTCTGTCATATCAATTTTGACAATATAGTAAAGATAAGAAATATCAAGGCAATTAGAGATCTTCCAAGTATTGCAAGACCAGTTGACACAACATGGAGGGAATGTGTTATGGGAAAGAATGTAAGGAGCTCTTTCAAAAGAAAGAAAAATTCAGCTGAAAACAAATTAGACCTAGTGCATATAGATTTATGTGGTCCTACTGAAACAAGATCATACTACGGAGAAAGGTATTTCATTTTGTTTGTTGATGATTTTTCAAGGATGATGTGGGTTGCATTCTTAAAGGAGAAGTCTGAAGCCTTTGAGAAATTCAAAATATTCAAAGCTAAGGTTGAGAACAAATCTAGAATAAAACTAAAATGTCTAAGAACAGATAGAGGATGAGAATTCACCTCTAACTAGTTTTATGAGTGTTGCGAAGAACATGGGATCAAAAGACAGTTGAGTTCTCCTAGAACCCCTCAACAAAATGGGATTTCAGAAAGAAGGAACAAGATCATACTTGATACAGTTGTACACACCTAATGGAGAGATGAGGTCAATACAACAGTTTATACTATCAAAAAAACACAACTAAGGCCAGGCGCAGATAAGACACCTTATGAACTTTGGGTTTTTAATGTACCTACAGTAAAATACTTCAAAATCTTTGGCAGCAAGTGCTACATCAAGAGAGATGATGGTGTTGGTAAGTTTGATGCTAGAAGCGATGAAGGTATTTTCCTTGGTTACTCTACTAAAATAAAAGCATACAAA
>MU227981.1:565899-598146 GCA_018584345.1 Thuja plicata | reverse complement strand
ACTTAAACAGGCCCCAAGAGCTTGGTATGAGAGACTAGATGGTTATCTTACCAAGATTGGATTCAAGAAAGGAGAAACAGATTGCAACTTATTCATAAGAGAGACACCTGATGGATTATTACTTGTTTCCATATTTTTTGATGACATTATCTTTGGAGGTAATGACAAGCTTAGTGAAAAATTTGCAAAAGAAATGCAGAATGAATTTGAAATGAGCATGATTGGTCCTATAAAATATTTTTGGGGATTGAATGTAAAATAGATAGATAAAGGAATATCCATAAATCAATCCAAATATGTGAAGGAAATATTGAAGAATTTCAAGATGGAAGACTATAAGCCAGTAAACACTCCTATGATAATAGGAAGCAAGCTTTCTAAACAGGGTGATTTTTTAGAAGTTGACAAGACATTGTGCAAGTCTATGATTGGAAAACTTATATATCTTACTCAATCTAGACCAGACATATCTAATGCAGTTGGCATTGTTGGTAGATTTGCAGCTGACCCCAAGAAGAATCACCTAATGGAAATAAAGAGAATATTCAGACATCTAAAGGGAACTATAGACTATGGTTTATGGTATCCTAAATCAGAGAATGTACAACTTCATGTATATACAGGTGTATATTGGGTAGGTTGTATTGATGATAGGAAGAGTACTTCAGGAGGAGTAGTATTTCTTGGAGGTAGGTTGGTTTCTTGGATAAGCAAGAAGCAGAATTGTATCTCTCAGTCAACAGCAGAAGTTGAATATGTTGTAGCAACATTGAATTGTTCAACAATGGTTTTGATCAAGCAGGTGGTTAAAGATTTTGGTATTCAGGTTGATTATCCTATTTTTATTCACTGTGATAACATCATCACTATCAACATGTCCAAGAACCCCGTGATGCACACAAAGACAAAACGCATTGAGATCAAATACCATTTTCTTAGAGAAAAAGTTGTAGACAAAGAAGTAAAATTGGACTATGTGAGCAATAAAGAATAGTTGGCAGATATTTTCACAAAGACTTTATCAAAATATACTTTTGAGTATCTCAGGGAGAAGTTGGGAGTAATTCCTTTTCCTGAGTTTGATTAGATAAAGTAGCAAGTACATCAGTCCATGGTGACTGATGAATGGTTGACTACTCTATTTCTGGAGTAGTACTTGTGCCTAATTTTTTATGGCACCCTTTCCCATTGATGTCAAAGGTGGAGTATGTAGTAAGGGGGAGCATATACTCTGGGGGAGTATATAATCATGTAACTTAAAAACACAGACAGAGGAGCTGCAACAGTGTAGAGGAATATTTGATGAGGATATTGAGAAGATTGTAAAAAGAAAGAGGAAACCATGTGCTGAAGATGTTTTTAATATCATACGGTGCCATCAATGTCAAAGGGGGAGATTGTTGGAGATTTACTTCTGGCAGCTAGTTGATTGTATGTTTGTCAATTATAACAACATATAATATACAGCAGTGTTATGTATGTACTTATCAGAATGATTCTATTAATCCTTGCGCAGTTATATTCATGTTTTAGACATGCTTTGGATGCTTTGTTCATACACGTAGACTCAGATATGAAGTTTCAGTTGTGTTGTGTAATTTTGTTAGTGGTAGTTACAGTTTCTGGAGTTTATCTGTACAGACCTGACATATTAGCATTGGTTCTTGAGTTACACTTATCTTTAGGATATGTGTGTTTGTATTCAAGTTTAATTATGAGTTGAAGATAGTTATCTAAAGGCGCCAAACATGATTCAACAAGATTGCAATGTTAGAGTTAATTTGGTGAAGCCGACTTTGTGAAGCGTCGTGTTTATTCAGTTTATATTGCACGGTTGTAATTATGCTTGCGTGGTTATTTTAGCTGACAAGGATGTTGTGAAAAGTTTCCTAACAGGTCCCATGATATCATACTTTGAGGAAGATACTTATAGTAGTTCATTTGTGAATGCTAAGTGTGAATGATAAGAAAAGAGAGAAAAAGTATAGAGCAGAATATCAGTTGAGTTTCAATTATCAAGGATCTATGTGAAGAAGCAGTGGAAGATTACATTACATTGGAATTGATCAAGACAGTAGGTCTACTCTATAGTTCATCATCAGATATAGTGCATATCTATTCTAAAGAAGGTTGTAGCCCTCACCATTGAAGCAGTGAGATTTTGGACAGTGACTCCTCACCCTTAACAGGGTTATTTGTAAAAGACTCCTAATAGGGTCAGACCCTTAACCAGGTCACTATACTTATTGCATTGTAAAGAAAAACTCCTAACAGGGTTGCAAGATCTTCTAACAAGGATTATTATAAACAAGTATAGTTCATTATGGGTGCTAATTCCCACCAGGGTTTTTACCATTTGGTTTCCCCGTAACCAAATTGTGATGTTGTTTATTATGTTATCTGAATGTGCATTTACTTTATGGTATTCTGGAATTAATAAGAGAAAAATAATTAATTAGCTGATAACTAATACACCCGCCCCCCCTCTCAGTTATCCTTTGGGACTATTTTAACATGTCCAACCCATCCTTATTAATTCATTCTATCACACCTTCAATAACATCCTTATTGAGTTCAGGGAATTCATCATAAAGTAAATTTTATGAATCATTAGGAGTATCTTGTCTAACAAAGTTATCAACAAACTCCTCTGCCTTTTCAAAATCTCCATCACTATCAATGAGGATATGGTCAACATTAGGGTTAACTTCTATTTCTAAACTCTTATTATGGGAAACAATGTCACTGTCTGCATTTTCCCGAACCATTATCTCAGAAGAGGATCTCTCCATAGATTCAGATGATTCTATATTAATAGTTTGAACAAGATACTCAACATCCTTGTTGATGTTTGCGGAAATCTTTGCACTTCTTCTAGCAGGGGCTTTGGAAGAGCATGGGGGATTCTTGTGTTTCCTCCTGCTGGTAGACACTTCCTCCATAGCTGTTACAGGAGGTTTTTATGGTGTTTCTTTGTCATGTGAGGGAAAGGTTTCATTGGCTTTGTCACTATCATTCTCATTGCTAGGCTAGTACTGTGGAATTACTTCTTCTATTTCTAGGGTTTTATCTTTGTCTTTCCTAGAGGTAGACCTAGTTTTTACAGAAGGTGGGGTTTCAGGAATAATATTAGCTTTCTTCCTTTTACTTTTCTTCCTACTGGAAATAGGAGTACCAATGTCACAAGCTCTCTTTCTAGGTGGTTTAGGGTTAGAGGAAGAAGCTTCAAGAACAGTTCATATTCTTTGAATTATTTTACAAACCCCTGTTACTCTATTCTCCCTTCTCCCTACACCCTGACCTCTAGGGCCGACCATTCTAGGCTCTAGTTCATCCATTTTAAAAAATTCATCCCAAGTTCCTACCATTTTCTTATTCAAGTCTCTTTCCACAATTAATTTAATTAAGAAATGATGAGAAATTGATCGATCTTTTCTTGACTAAACCAAAGAAGCTTTTTTTTCACAATATTAAACAAAAAGCTAGGTAAATTTACCAATCTATTGTCATGGCGAAGACTGCTCAGGATTTTGAAATGTAGACCATGTATATATTTGTAGAACCCTTCACAAGTAAAATATTATATGATAAATGAAGTTGGATGGATATAATCCAAAGGAAATGATATCCTTGAAGTGCCTTGCTTTTCATCAATTTCTAACTGTCGATCGCCACGCAAGGTGAACTGTGCCCTAGCTGAGCATAAATCAAGGTCCTTATTCCATTTCTCACCTTCCTATATCAACCTTGTCACTTCTTCCCTAATGTCTTCTGTAAACTCAATTCTCAACCCTTTCACCACTGTGAACCCATTATGTAGAGTATTTAAAAATTGTAGAGCAATTTCCTCGTCAAAACTATTGAAGCTTAGACAGTAATTCAACCAGCCTTTTCTTTGGACCATTTCACAACTGGATGCATATCCTAGTATAACTCTATGATCGATTGGCTCATGTCTCTGAAGATCACCCCCCATTGTTATAGATAGAAAATATTTGTAGAAGCTTTTTACAGAAGCACTAAAATGGAAAATCAAGATTCAAAATTTTACAGACTCAAAGTGTTGCAGATGAGAACAATGGAGTACTAAATATTATTTACTCCAGGAAATTAAAAGTGTTTTAATGCATGATATTTAATAATACTTTCACTCATTTCAAGGCCTACCACCCCAAACATGATGCGAACATATCATCATAAATTGAACTCCAGCTTTTAATATCTTTTAATTCCTTTTAATCATGATGATGCAATCACAGAATGACAAACTATTTAAAACATGAGGACATTCATCTTGAAAAGAAAAGAAATGTATTTTCATCCTTTACATGTTAATGTTTAAGTTTGAAAAATATGGAATATTCCCCTCTTCCCAACTAAGTTTAAGGCATGGGTCCTACCAAGCTAGGTCGTGCAAGAGTAAAAATTAAAAGAACACGTAATCCTAATAAAAATGAATAAAATAAAATATGAACAAAGGTATGTGTCACTAACCTAGTAAGCGCTGCAAAAGATTGTTCTAAAATATGACATGCATTGATGGAGTGATGCAATGGTGTGGAAAATTGGTAGAGAGAAGAGGTGAGGTGAATTGTTATTATGGAGAAATAGTTTCACATGAAGTGAAACGTTTATTATAGCATCTTTGATAGAAATCAAGGATTAGTGGAAATCTGGGTGGAAGATAGATTATTCTATTATAGGAGTGTCATTTTCATCATTTTTATGCCCTACATACCCGTCCCTACATTTTGTGTGCAAAATGTTGGGTCCCTTTTTTCTCTCTTTTGGCTCTTGCCTTGCCTTTTGTTTTCTTTGTTTCCTTCTCTGGGATTTCCCTCCCGTGAGGTTTGTTTTCTTTTTCTTTTTTCTTTCATGTCTCTGGGACCTAATCCCAAATTTTTTTCTTTCCAGAGCCAGATTCCAGACTCTGGGATTCTCCACCACGATGTCTTCTTCTCGCAAGAAGGTATGGTCGCATGGAACCCAGGCCTAGAGTTTGGAGGTTTTGTTGTTCTAGAGTTTGTGGAGGAAGAAATAACTTGCTTTCACCTTGGGTATAAATATAAATCACATGCCACTTTTATAGTTAACATGATTAAAAACACTTGTGCACTCAGAGTGATTTTTAGGCAACTAAAATGCAATTAAGCTGCGATTACTCTATGGTTAGTGGGTTGTTGCTACTTGATCTGAGGTACCTGTTTGTGGTCATTTGAAGGTAGAAATTGTTAAGGGAGTGCTCTTGGTGTGCCCTTTCCCTTCTATTATTTGGATTTCAGGTAGGTTCTTTGGTTTCTTGTTGTTTCCATATTTTTTTTCTTGTCGTTCCCTTCTGTCCTTTGGTCTTCATTTGTTCTGTTGGTTTTGCGTTTCATGTTTTGTTTTTGGTTCACCTCCCATTGGTGGGTTGGCTCTATAAGAGGGTTGTTTTCCCTCTGCATGGTTGTAGCTTAATGTCAATAATGTATATTGTCTTAGTTTAGTTCATGCATATATGTATTTAATTGTATAAATTTGTAAAAGCTTGTAAAATGTTGTATACCTTGTGTATATGTGTTTTGGCCCTTGGCCCTCTGTATTTTTATGCATGTATATATCCTATATATCCTTCTAAGCTTGTGATTTCCTTGCACTCTGCCATGCATTTTCATCGATGAGACCGAGCTTGTCAAGACGGAGTCACCACGGTTTGAACTTGGCACCTCACTGGTTTGAGCCATGGTGGCTTTCTCTCTCCTCTATCTTATCACCTTAATGGCAGGATTAATTTCCCATGAGTAGGAATTCAAACTGTGTCCCATCTAGAATTTATTTTACCCCTGTGTTAGCCCACTTGTCACCATTAATTCCTTTATGTCACTTTCCACCTGACCCCGTGCCAACCCACGTCAGCCGAATATAGTTTCTTACTAGTCACATCGACACGGCAATGGCTAGATTATCCAGGCTCTAGGCCTCTAGAAATTCCTTGTCCTATGTTTCCCCTTTTCATCTGGTTTGATTTCCCCCAGAGTCCTATTCACATTTATCACAAGTATTTTGGGCTTTTTTGATGTATGCTAACACTTGTTGAACAAATGTAGGGTGGTGACGATTTCCCTGGAGTTCTAGTATTCTTTATATATATGTCATGTCCTAAAAGTTCTTCGGTCTTGCAGGTTGTAGACAAGTTGATCAAAGATGCCTGAAGTGATCACCCCTCCTTCCAGCCTAGAGCTTCCTACCACATCCACCCGAGAAGCCACCAAAACCAAGGGTGAGAGGTTGTTGGAAAAGCTGCCCTTGACCTCTAAATATCCCAAGGACAGTGCCATCGTGGGATCAAAGATAGAATCCAGAGTTCAGGAAATAAAAAACACAGGGCCCAGGCCTTGGGCTGAAATCCAAGGCTTGATTCAAGTTATTTACAAACTAAAGGCCACTGGGGAAAATCTGGCCACTTAGATCACCACCTCCGGTATCATCAAGGCAGTGAACTTTCCTTGTTCAGTGCAATCACCGAAGTTAATACTCTAATTAGAAACATTCTACAACACACCAACTCAGACCGTCCTACTTTTGGATCCTCGGCCACTATAGTACCCAGCAACAATTGTCACCATGGATGCTACAAATTTTTCCTCTGGGCTGGGGATCCCATAATTCAATGGATCCATTATTCGGAATTGACTCCAAACACTGCAGGAGTTTGAGGGTGCTGAACTTATTTCCCAGCAACATATCAATAGCCACTGGCTAAAAATCCCAAAGAGGGATTACAGGGTGATGAAATTGGACATTCCCCGTGAGGAATTAAAGGAGACCATCCAGGTGAGCAATGTATTTTTATGCAGTATCTTTGGATTGCCCCATGCCCGAGATTTCACAGCATGGATGTACTACTTTTTGTACTGCATCACCACTCACAGTCAAACTTTCTACTGGGTGGCCTTCATATCAAATCATGTGGACAAGTAGCTAAAGGTCATTGTCCAGAGTTCCAAGTTCTACATGATGTCATACGTGCTATGGGTGTTAGCACAGTAGAGAATGGCTTTTCTAGGTTTGGGAATAGTTGGGGAGCTCTAAAATGGGCTAGGCCAAGTGACACCATGGGACCATTATCCCCAAGTGCAATGGGAGCTAAGTTTCTCAAATTTCTTCCTGGTAAATGATGCTTTTGTTTACCACAACATTCTAACACTGACTCGAGATTCCAAGTACCAACTATCACAATCGATGATGACTCTAGTCAGCACCTATGGCCGCTATTTCATTCAATTCCAACAACACACCTACATCCAGGTGACTAGCTTGAACATGAAGCCCCATCTTCTTCCCCAGTATTGTGGGGATAGAATTATTCCTTTGGAATTCTACCAGCAGATGATGGATCTACACACCTTCTTTACATGGAAGGTCATCAATGTCCCATTCCCATTCTCATGAGAGAATTATACATGCAGCCTCATCGTAGCCCGAGAGGTAGACAATGAATTAAAGAACCTGGGTTGGTGGAATTCCACTATGCCCAGAAGAACTATGATCCTCTTGACAAGATTTTTGCAACACTTCCCCAGGAATCCCCACCACATGAAGTAGATATTGAAGACTTTTGGGTGGATTTCTAGGACAGTTTTGATCTCCAGGCCTAACAGCATTCATGGATGAGTAAAGGGCTCATGAAAGCACTTGACCTTCAGACTTTCCTGAAAGGCTTTAAAGATGATGGGCCACTAGAGAATCCAGCATATAAAGAACAAGGGCTAGATAATCTAGGTCTTCCTTCGGTGGATTGGGCCACCCCTGAGGACCTAATAATTGAAGGGGTATGTCACCCCATTATAGAGGCAACTCACTAGTATTTTTCCTGGGCATGTCCTAAGAGTGCCCAAAAGAAGCCAACGATCAAATGGGCTACTCCCTCTTTAGTCGATGCCAGACCTTCTTCATCTTTTGTGATCGCTGAACCAAGCACAAGTAAAGGAAAGGAGAAAAGGGGATTCTTGATTCCCAAAGTGCCTCCTTGGGTCCCCTCCCTTCTAATGGCTCAGCTACATCAACAAATGGAGTCGACAAAGCTGGTCAGCCAACAAATAAGTATGTAGGTATCCTCCGGCCTCCTTGTAGCTCTAATGGCATATGCTCGCCCGGTGGGATCCCTATTGTTGGCTACCATGATGAGTAGACAAAATTTTGCTGAGGTGGAGTCTACTAGTATTCTGGACACCGGGGCTCCATTGATAAGGAAGAAGAAGAAGAAGGTGACCCCTACACCAAGCGCAGCCGCCAGTCCCAGTATGCTGGATATGCCCTTGGTGGATGTTAGTTTGGACTCTCCTAAACTAGAAGATATTTCAAACTCCTCGGCCCGCATGATGATTTTGACGACACTTTCTTGGTGGAGGAGTTCATGGAACTCCAACAAGGTATAGGTCATGCAGTGGAGGAGATCGCAGCTTGAGATAAGGAAGAGGCCCTCATAGAAAAGGAAATCCTGGGAGAGAAGAATACATCAGAGCAAGAGGCTCAAGAAGAAGTACAAAAAGGGCCTAGGTAGGAGAAGATACCGATCCAGGAGACTAAAGACACACGAAGGTAGCACATAGATGAGCAGCCGATGGTCGGGGAACCCGGACCCATAGGATCAACCATACCCTCAATCATCATGCTCCAAACGCCTTTGGTTACTCTGGAAGATCATGTGCCTCGGAGCACTTTTGGTGAGGTAGTAACGGTGGCTGCCTTGTTAAATTCTGGCCAGAGACCTCACCCACCTCTAGAGGATGTTCTAGTGGAGGAGAATGTTCTAATAGATGAGGCCGATGAGGCCCAAGAGTAGAAATAGGCTGATCGAGAAGTCCCGAAGAATGAAAATATAGAATCAACTGACGTCGGGAGGGACGAGGAGGTCCCTGAAAATACAGGTGATATTTAGACTAGAGAAAAGATTCCAGATAGTACAATAGAAGATGCTGGTATGGTGGAAAATGTCAAAGGTTCTGAAGAAACGGAAAGAGAAAAGGAACAAGAACAAGAGGAACTAGAACAAGAGATGGAGGGAGAGCCTAAAGACAATGTACATTCTGAGAACGTACCACCTAATTCTGAAAGGAATCCCAATGAATAGGTTTTAACAGTGAAGCTACCCCAGCCACCCCAATAGCTAGTTGAATCAAAGAAAAGAAAGGCCCCAGCGACAACCTCATTCTCTACACTCTTATTGGTCAAAATGATGGCCAGGAACGTAGAGACTAAAAGGCCCAAAAAAGAACAAACATTCCATACTCTCTAGACTGGTCCAACTAGTAGCACAATTGCGACCATCGCAACACCCCCACCAGACATGGATGTAGTGGTCGTAAGGCCTGAGGATTACAACATAACAGAAGTAGCATTGGGGAGGAGAGAAAAATAGGGTGAGATAGATTTTCTGAAGGAAACCACCAAGGTAATAGAGGCTAGATAAATTAAGAAAGGCCAGAAGCTAAAGGGGAAAAGAGAGACAAATGCTAATCTCCTCACACTTCTGGCAGAACTTACATAGCCTTTGTCTAAGGTCCACCCTAGAACCCCTTCCTTTAATTTTTTGCTTGCGTAGGGTGATGTAGATTCTCTACAAATCATGAAGAAGAAAGCACAAGCTGTGGATGGGTGGGTCACTGAGAAAGTGACCGCCATGAGACAATTTCTAGTAGCATCCCTCTTGGACCTTTATCGGGTTGACATTCTTCTCAGGTAGGAAAAGGCCTCCACTCTCGTATGGGAGAAAGATTTAGTGAAGTATGAAAAATGGAAGGTCGGGCTAGAAGAAATCCACAACATAGGAAAAGAAGTCATCATAGAGGTAGGGATTTTGGGAGATGAATCATATGATTGTCTCCAGGCCCAGTACTCAAGACTTGTCCTCAGAGATGAGGTATGCAAGGAACTAGTTAAGGCCTTGAAAGAGAAAGTAACAGTGGCCCAATACCCTTTGGGTTTGTTTCAAGAATTTGTGGTTTAAGTATCGCAAGTTGATCCCTTCACCACCAGAATGTGTACCCCGGAGGACTACGTCCTTAGCAAGTTTGATGAGCAGATGGAGTCCCTGTATCCACCTACCAGAGATTTTGACCAGGGTAGGCTATCCAGATTGTCCAAGACAATGATCCAATCACATGATGCCATCAAGATGGTGGATGAATTCCAGAGCGGGGCCGAGGATGTTCAAGAAGCATTGGAGGCTATTCGCAGTCGGCGGGACAACATCAAAGATGTATATGAATAAAGCATAGGCCAAGTATTGGAAGCTTGGGGAAAATCATAGGGAACAATAAAGTTCTCCGAAGTCTAGAGAATCTTGTCAGGAGATGTATTTTTGTATTCATTCATTCTTTTAGAACATAAGTTCCCAAATCCCAAAATTTTGGATCCTACATTTTTGTATTCTGAAAGTGACCCCTGTCTCAGTTCCCAAGGCCGACGGGTCTCTTTCAAGGAAGTTGATAAAGATTGTCAGAAGGTAGGTAACCACAACAAGGCACATCGACTCAACAAGAAGCTTCTGACAGATGGTCTTCCCAGGGTGCCGCTTCAGTGTTACACCTGGTGCATCAGAGATAGTGAGCCACCCTCCCATTTATGAGGCATGTAGCCTCGATCTCTAGGAGATCGAATTTCTTCTTTCTCCTCCCGAATCTCTTCTCGAGGCTGATTATTTCACTCCTCTCTTCTTATCTTATTCTTCTGACATGTCAGACCTTTTCCATCTCGAGGTCTTTTGTAGCATGGCGGAGGTAGTACCGGCCACTAGAAATAATATTATATTGTAAAGTGTAAAATAAGTTAGGTTAAGTTTTAGGTCAAAACTTGTGTATAAATAATAAGTCCGACCTCATTCCAAGGGTCAGCAAAATTGATGATTTTACAGCCCATAGCTAATATCAATTTGGTTTTCTCAATTCTTAGTTTCAAAGCTCAATGCTCCATAGTTTCTAAGCTTTTAGTAGTTAAATGCTCCCCTGGAGCCACCATTTTAACATGCACCAGTGCTTGCCGAAGATATGTTAATGAAGGAGGAGTTCTATCAATGACGTTGTTAACATTCTAATTTTTGGGGTTAATAGTATTTTATACTTTGTGTTCTTTATGTCATTTTCTCTGATACATTAAGTAGATTAGCGACCTCCTTTTCCTTTGCTACTAATCTAATATGAGTTGATGGCTCTATATTTCTTTAGTATTTAGTGTAGTGTGTTAGATCATTGTCGATGTTTTGAATGTTTAGTATAACTATAGGTAGATGAAATCTTTCTAACTCTGTGGTATCTTTTGAAGTTTATTTTTTAAGTGAATGCACGCTTGAAGGAAACCCCACTTACTCGAATCCCTAGAGAAGATGAGTTAAGATAACCAACTATTCCCCTCAAACAAAATAGTCACATTTCCCAACTAAGCCATGCACTGTCAAGACCTAATTCTCACATGCTTGGAGGCCTGGGGAATCTCATTTCCTCAGACAACCTTTATAGGTGAATTTGGCTAGTACCTCGGTACCTAGTGACAACTTACATCTATTAGTGGACCCGATCACAAAGTCCTGTCAATAGAAACTGGTGCTAGAAGGAGGGCATGAACTCATCCCCCTCTGAGGATTTAGATTTTACACCACCCAAGGGTTCCCAGACCCATAGTTTTAGGAATCAAGACTTCAGTAGAATTGGATCATTTTCACTAGTGAGATTTGAAAGATTCCTTAGATCAGCTCCCAACCCCGATGGGTTTGTCAAACTCAAGCCTCCCACTCAAAAGAAATGGACACCAAAATCCAAGCTAGCCACCATTGTGTGGGGATCTAACACATCCTAGAATACCCAAGTCCCCTAGATGATCCTAGAAATTAGCACTCAACCTAGTTGAAATCTAATACCCCAATGGTGGCATATTTTGGAAACACCGGGTCGCCAATGGGAACTTTTCTAGGTGCAGCCAATGATTTACCTCCACACCCAGAAAAGATTTATCCCTAATATGATCACTTAGGCTCACGAACCATAGAAGAGCATCTGCAGGCATACAAAGATGCCATGACCTGACACCAGATCCAACATTAAGATGTTGTGACCCGGATGTTCCCTCTGTCCCTGGGATAGAATGAACTAAACTGGTACCTTACCCTTCTTACCAACTCCATCAGCAGTTGGCAAGACATGGAGGATGCCTTCCTGGCTACCTTTCGCATACACGTGGACCCATCGTGGTCCCATAGCCAGTTCATTTCTATCAAGAAGGAACTGAATGAACCCCTTGTAGCATTTAGCCACCAGTTCCAACATGCCTTAAAGTAGTGCATGGGTCCCTTCATGCCATCCACGGATGTAACTATCCAGACCTATCTCAACGTGATGGACACCTTTGTTGCCACTCTCCTCTGGAGAACTACCACCTTGGCGACCAGGATACTTTGGCAAAGGTTTACAAGCTGGCTTAGAATTGTCCCATGGTCTTAACAAATCCTCAGGTGGGATTGGGTAGAGCATGCCATTTAACATGATACCTGGCAGAATTTCTTATGTCAAAGGATATAACCTGAATTAGGCAATGGGTGCCCCTGCGATGGACATGAATCCCCCACCACTGCCAATAGACCAGTAGGCCCAGTACGTATATCCATCTCAAACTTAGACAACACCAGGTCTGGAATCTTTCCCATGGAACTAGCCATATAAAATGAAACAACCACAGACACAACTACCCGAAGTGCCTTTCTTCCAGTCACTCATAGCTAGAGGATTTCCGCCCTTAACTCTGGTGAATGTTACCGCTTTCCCAAGGAACCAACAATAGCAACCATCACACTGTGACACAAATACTTAGTTGACTACCGAGGTTGAATCCCTCTGGTGAATGTTGTCTACACTGACTGTGGACATGGGTCAACTAAAGGCGGGGTCCTACGCACCCCAAAATTCCAATTCCCAGAGAGGAAATATTTTCTCAGGAAAACAAAACAACAATGCCAGAGGAAGAAACTACAACAACAGGCCTCGGCCCAGCCAATAACAATGGAATAAAAATTCCAATGTTGGAGGTCCACCTCCAAACCAAAACACCAATCAAGGTGGTGTTGGACCATCCCATTTCATGCCAGTCACAAATTTCCAACCCATGACCAATTGGTGTATATTGCGTGACATAGGCTCCCATAATGAGGTAAACTGTGCCACGCTGGAGAAAGTCATCATGATTTCCTAGCTAGACAAACAACAAGCTTCTGATTGTACTCCCCAAGAACCTCCTATGCAAGAGCCCACTCACGGTGCATTCACCTATGAGACCATCTTCTTTGGAACAGGAAGAGAAGATGAAGAAGAATCCGAACTAGAGGGATTATTTGATGAGTTAATTCTAGCTTTTGAGGCCAATGCCTTCACCAACCTATAGAATCCCTACAACACTCAGAGTAAGGCTGGTAAAGGAAAAATTTACATGCCCACACCTCCCAAGGACACTCCTCCTGGGACAACATGATAGATTGGTTTGTTCCTCCAAAAAGGTTCTAGCTCCAACCAAGCTAAGGAACCGGCCGAGGGAAGTCATCAATTCCCGGGGGGAAGGTTTGACATCATGAAGGCATTAGAACAAACCACCACCTCCATGACCTTGATGGAGGTTTTGCTAAACTTTCCCAAGTAGAAGAAGTCTCTTCTGAAGCTCTTGGGAAATGTGAAAGATGTCATTCACCACCCAAGACTGTCTCTTTTGAGGATGCCAACGCGGCTATCTTTTGGGGAAATACTAAAGATCCTCCCTTCCTGCTAGGCTTGAACATACAAGGAAAGAATATAAAAAACTACCTAGTAGATTTTGGGGCTTCGGGAAACATCATGCCTTTATCTATATGCCAGAAGCTTAGATTCTGACCCGCCCCGTCTAAGGGTGCAGTAATCCAACTAAAGAAAACTACTGTGAAAATGGTGGGTGAATTGAAGAATGTCCAAATTCAACTCATCCAGGACCCCAGAATAGCTAGCACAATTGACATCCAAGTGTGGACATCCCAGAGACTTATGGGATGTTACTAAATTAGAATTGGTCCAAGTCCCTGAATAGATTTTTTTGACCGACTTTTCTCACTTATGGCTCCCCTGGGAAGGAGAATCTAACCAGATCTAGGTTGAAAGTGAACCCCAAATGAAATAGGCCCTCATCAAAGTTGGGAGGGTGAATCAGGTCATATTCTCTGGGACTTCCTCTGGGGTGTACCAACCCCTTGAGATCTTAACATTTGATTTCACCCCCGTAGATGATCCCATAGTTCTGCAGAGAACCTAGGACCTCGAAGAAAAATTTTGGGGCTTCGGGCAACATCATGCCTTTATCTATATGCCAGAAGCTCAGATTCTGACCTGCCCCGTCTAAGGGTGCAGTAATCCAACTAAAGAAAACTACTGTGAAAATGGTGGGTGAATTGAAGAATGTCCAAATTCAACTCATCCAGGACCTCAGAATAGCTAGCACAATTGACATCCAAGTGTGGACATCCCAGAGACTTATGGGATGTTACTAAGTCAGAATTGGTCCAAGTCCCTGAACAGATATTTTTTGACCGACTTTTCTCACTTATGGCTCCCCTGGGAAGGAGAATCTAACTAGAACTAGGTTGAAAGTGAACCCTGAATGAAATAGGCCCTCATCAAAGTTGGGAGGGTGAATCAGGTCATATTCTCTGAGACTTCCTCTGGAGTGTACCAACCCCTTGAGATCTTAACATTTGATTTCACCCCTGGAGATGATCCCATAGTTCTGCAGAGAACCTAGGACCTCAAAGAAAAATTGAGGGTTGAGGTTAACTCTTAGGGTACTGCAGCGACTCCCACCACACTCTTGTATGGCACTTGGTGTCAGGTACATTAATAAAAACATTTAGAACTAAAGTGTGAACCTTGCCTTGCCGCTGTGACCTAACACATCAATGCCCCCCAGAAGAAAGAACACACACCTGATTCCCCAGGACCCAGTACTTCCACTGGCAGCACCTTTTCAGTGCCACATGTCCAGGAAAACCAACCAAAAATTATTTGGAGATAAACTCACCAGTGTACCATTATCATCAAAGGAAACTCCTCCCAACCCTCCCAAAAATAATCCAAAGCCCACTTTGTCTTCTTAGACCCAAACAACAAATAATGACCTATGGACCCTTAAGTTTGACGGGTCCTGATCTAAATAGGGCTATGGGGCTAGAGTGAAACTAATCAACCCATAAGGGAAATCCAATCCTCATGTCTTATAGGCTATAGTTCAACTGCACAAACAATGTCATGGAGTATGAGGCTTTGGTCCTCGGAATCCTATTTTCACTAAGGAAAGGAATCACTCAACTCTGGGCCCAGTTTGATTTAGAGTTGATTGTTAAACAAGTCCAGAGTCAATATACCTGTCACGACAAAAGGCTGGTTGCATACCGCAACTGGGCATGGAGCCTCATTAAGGATTTTGATGCCTTTGGTATCAATCTTATTCCCCAAAGATGAAACTATGTCCCAGATGCCCTTGCCATTTCGGCCAGCACACTTGAGCCAATGGCTGGCTCATGACTCCAGAGATTTTCCATTGAGATGATCCCCACCCCATCCATTCCAGATAATGTCACCCATTTTCAGGTCTTTGAGGATGATCAACATATCCTAGCCTTCATGGCCAATGTTGGTGTCTTTGAGGACCAGATAGTGGAAGAGAGAGATCATGATGATACTGGACAGGGTGATGAAGATGATGGGATCATGGACCTACCAACCAACACCATCCCTAAGGCGATGGTCGCACTTGAATGAATCTTCGACTTGGACCCTCAGGGCTGGGAAAAGATATCATCCTCCTTTGAGGGAGGAAAATTTGAGAAAGTGAACATTGGCCAGCCCGATGAAGAGAAAATGATACACATTGGCAGCTCCTTCTCCCCTAAGGAAAAAGATAAGATTCTTGTAGTTCTCTGAGAATACATAGATGTAATCACGTGGGGGTATGAGGACTTGAAAACTTACGATACATCCATTATGACTCATACTATCCCACTCAAACCTAATGCTAAGCATTTTTGGCAAAAGCAATGACCGTTCAACCCACTAATCGAGCCTCTGATTTATCAGGAGGTTCAAAAACTGCTATCAGCCCAGATAATCTTTCTAATCCGACACACTACACAGGTTTCCAACCTCGTCTCTGTGAGGAAGAAAAGTGGCAAGATCTGCCTTTGCGTGGGTTTCTAAAATTTGAAGAAAGCCTCCAAGAAAGATAATCACCCTCTCCCCTCATTGGATGAGGTGTTTCAAATCATGAACGGATCACAAATGATGTCTTTCTTGGATGGGTACTCCGGGTATAACCAAGTCATGGTTAAATTTGAAGATAGAGACAAAATTGCATTTACCACCAAGTGGGGAATGTTTTCCTACCAGAGAATTCCCTTTGGCTTGATTAACATAGGGGCTACATTTTAGAAGGCCATGGACATTGTGTTTGAGGGCCTTGTGAACCGGTGTATAATCATCTACATGGATGATTTGACCATCTTTTCCCAGGACAGGCATGATCATTCCGCCCACCTCACCCAGATTTGTGAGAGGTGTCACCGGTATGGGATATCCCTCAACCCTAAGAAATATGTATTTGGAGTCACTGAAAGGAAATTTCTCGAGCATATTATCTCTAAGAAGGGTATATCCATTGACCTTGAGAGAGTTGAAGCGCTGCTAAAACTACAAATGCCCAACAACAAAAAGGAAATGAGGTCTTTCTTTGGAAAGATCAACTTTGTCTGATGGTTCATCATTGGATTTGCCAAGATTGTAAAACCACTCAACAAAATGATGAAGAAAGATACCAAAATTGAATGGAGTCCTGAAGCAAAGCGGGCATTTGCCCAGATCAAGAAAATGAAAACCGAGTCACCAGTTCTGGCTAGCCTGGATTACTCCCTCCCTTTCTACATCTATTCCTTTGCTTCACTGCATTCTACCGTGGTAGTATTGACCCAAAAGGTCAAAGGGGAGGAATAACCAATAGCTTTCATGAGTTCTCCCTTTAAGAATGCCGAGGTCCAGTATTCATCCTTGGAAAAGAAGGTCTTTTCTCTCATTCATGCTATGAAGAAATTCTGGCATTATATTCTTTGGAGCAAGGTGCATGCTATCATCCCAGACTAGGCAGTGAAATCTCTACTGATGCAGAGTGAATTGGGTGAAAGATGGGGGAAATGGATGGCCATTCTCTAGGAATATGATCTAGAAATTCAACCCATGAAAATAGTCTGAGGCCAAGGACTATGTAGAGCGATGGCAAAAGAGACTCCCCACATTGAATGTCATACATACATAGTAGAGTCCATCACTCAGGATCCATGGTACATAGACCTAGTGTAACTATTGTTGAATAAAAAATGCCTGGAGGGATTTCCTACAAAAAAATGGCACACCCTACGGTTGAAAAGTGCACACTTCATGATAAAAATGCCACACTTTCTCACAGGAACTATGAAGGAGTGTACCTCTGGTGCATCGATAGGGTTTAGGCTGCAAAAATAATCAAAGAATTTCACAGGCAGTTTGGAACCGGGCATGGCTCAGCTGACGCCACTACTCATCAGATTCTTCGAGCTAGATACTATTGGCCTTGTATCTTTAAAGATGTCTATACTCACATCTGAAAGTTCCATACTTGCCAAACTGCGACACATCATAAGTGTAATCCATCCATGCCTTTACAGCCAGTCTTTGAAGCTAGACCCTTTGCCCAATGGGCATTTGACTTTATCAGGGAAATCAACCCCAATTCATCTACCAACCACTGGTACATCTTGACTGCTACTGATTACTGCACCTGGTGGTCTGAAGCCATACCTTGTAAAAATAATACTGCAGATGTGGTTATAAAATTCTTGGAAGAAAACATTGTTACAAGATTTTGAATGCTCTTTGCTATAGTGTGTGACAATGGTCTGGTGTTTTCTTTGGTATAATTACTTGAATGGACCTATGACCGGAAGATCACTCTGAAGTTTTCTAGCAACTATTGCCCTTGGGGGAATGGTGTGGCTGAATCAACCAACAAAAATTTGCTTGAAGTGATCAAACACCTATTAGAATAGATTCCCCAGGACTAGCACCAAAAGCTAAGATTCACTCTTTGGGCAGATCATATTCAAATTAAGGCCGCCCTGGGGACATCCCCACTCCATCTAGTTTACAGCCAAAACCCAATGTTCGCCATTAACTTACAAATCCTGATTTTATAGTTCATGCAGGAATTCAGCAACTGGGACAATATTGTGGAGGTCTGAATCCTAAATTTGGTGAGGATGGAGGAATAGAGAGACACGACCCTTGAAAAATTTGCACATCACCAAGCAGTAGTGAAATGATGGTTTGACTAAAAAGCCCAGTATAAGGCCTTTCAGATTTTGGACTTGGTCCTCTTGTGGGATAAGGCCCGGGAAAATAAAGGAAAACACACCAAATTCCAACGGCACTAGGTCGAACCATATTTGATCTCGGAGATCTACGGGGAAAATACCTATCACCTCAGTACCATGACCGAGGAACCTATCCCATTGCTTGTCAATGGACAGTTTCTCAAGCATTATTTTGAATGAGGTAGGTTTGTCCATAGTTGTACTATATGTAAATCTTCTTGCTTGTAAATATTTCTTTTTGGGTGTCCTATTTTGAGTGCCTTGTAAATAACATTGTTGGTTGCCCTTCGGGGCTGCTCCTTTTCTTTTTGTTTTGTTCTCTTGGCTTTCTTTATTTTCTTTTTTGGGCCCCCAATTTTTTGCCCTCCCTTTTGTAGGCTGGTATGCTTCGCATAACATCTAGTCTCTGGGGTGATACCTTTCGCATGATGGTGAACTTGGAATCTATTGTTAGCATGGTGGAATTGGTCTGGTATCCAAAGTTATTGTAAGTTTGGTAACAAGCTATGAGTAATCTTCATCAGATTCACCCCTGGAAGTCTAGAATTTAGTTGACAAAATCTAAAGGAACAAGTAACTGGACACACCAAGAGTAGATCAGTCGCACTAGTCTGTTGGCCCAAGTTTGAAAAAATTCTAAAATTCTTCCCAGGTCCAGAGCTTTTCTTCCCTATTTGGAAAATTGAAGTGGATGGCAAGGTGAAAGAAGTACCACCGCTAAAATTATCTAAGCTTAAGCTTAATGGTGAAGGAAGTACCACCCTCCCATCCAGAAAAGAATAAAATGATAAGGAAAGAGAAGATGGTATGTAGAAACTTAAATATCTAGGGGAAACAAGAAAATTTGATGACTTTGGATTGATATATTTAGTGCCTCTTCTCTGCTTCTCCCAGAGGTCACCAGCTTGATTTTCCTTCAAAGAAAATATTTCACAACTCACGAAAGACCCAGGATTGAACCATGTATGAGCTGGATTGTGTCAAACGCTTCACGCTTTAAAAATAGGATTCTTTGAGTAACGATTGGTTTCAGTTTTGCTAACTAGAGATTCTGTGGTTATTAAATGTACTAAGGAATTCATCCCAGATAGTTTCCATTTGTTATTCCCTGCATACCCGTCCCTACATTTTGTGTGCAAAATGTTGGGTCCCTTTTTTTCATTTTTGGCTCTTGCCTTACCTTTTGTTTTCTTTGTTTCCTTCTCTGGGATTTCCCTCCAATGAGGTTTTTTTTATCTTGCTTTTGTCTTTCGTGTCTCCAGGACCCAGTCCTAGAGTTTGTTCTTTCCAGAGTCAGATTCTGGACTCTGGGATTCTCTGCCATGATGTCTTCTTCTTGTAGGAAGGTATGGTCGCATGGAATCCCTGGGCCCAGAGTCCAGAGGTTTGCCTATTCTAGAGTTTGCGGAGGAAGAGGTAACTTGATTTCACCTTGGGTATAAATAGAAATCATGTGCCACTTTTATAGTTACCACGATTAAAAACACTTGTGCACTCAAAGCAATTTTTAGGCAACTAAACTGTGATTAAGCTGTGATTACTTTGTGCTTAGTGGGTTGTTGTTAGTTGATTCAAGGTACCTGTTCATGGTCATTTGAAGGTAGAACTCATTGCAGGAGTGCTCCTTGTGTGCCCTTTCCCTGCTCTTCTTCATATTTTAGGTAGGTTCTCTAGTTTCTTGTTATTTCTGTGTTTTTTTTCTTATTGTTCCCTTTTGTCCTTTGGTCTTTATTTGTTCTACTGGTTTTGCATTTCATTTTTTTTTTTGGTTCGCCTTGCATTGGTGGGTTGACTCTGTGAGAGGGTTGTCTGTCCTCTACGTGGTTGTAGATTAATTTCAATAATGTATATTTTCTTAGTTTAGTTCGTGCATATATGTATATAATTATATAAATTTGTTAAAGCTTGCAAAATGTTGTACAGCTTGTGTATATGTGTTTTGGCCCTCGACCCTCTATATTTTTATGCATGTATATATCCTTTATATCCTTCTAAGCTTGCAAGTTCCTCATGCTCTGCCATGCTTTTCCATCGATGAGACTGAGCTCGTCGAGATGGAGTTGCCATTGTTCGAACTTGGTACCTCGCTGGTTCGAGCCATGGTGGCTTTCTCTCCTCCGTCTGATCACCTTAATGGCGGGCTTAATTTCCCATGAGTGGGCATTCAAACCGTGTCCCATATGGTATTTATTTTACCTTGTATTAGCCCACTTGTCACCATTAGTACCTTTATGTCACCTGCCACCTGACCCCGTGCCAACCTACATTAGCCAAATACAGTTTCTTACTGGTCACATCGGCACGTCAACGGCTAGATTATCTGGGCTTTGGGCCTCCAGCGATTCCTTGTCTCGTGTTTCCCCTTTTCATCGGGTTTGATTTCCCCTAGAGTCCTATTCACATTTATCACAATTATTCCAAGATTTTTTGATGTATGGTAACACTTTTTGAACAAATGCAGGGTGGTGATGATTTCCCTGGAGTTCTAGTATTCTTTATATATATCATGTCCTAACAGTTCTCTGGTCTTGCAGGTTGCAAAAAAGTTGATCAAAGATGTATGAAGTGATCACCCCTCCTTCAAACCTAGAGCTGCCTACCACATTCACCTGAACGGCCACCAAAACCAAGGCTGAGAGGATTTTGGCAAAGCTACCCTTGACCCCTAAATATCCCAAGGATGGTGCCATCATGGGATCAAAGATAGAATCCAGAGTTCAGAAAATAACGGACATAGGGCCTGAGCCTTGGGAAAAAATGCAAGGCTTGATTCAAGCCATTAACAAACTAAAGGCCATTGGGGACAATCTGGCCACTCAGATTGTCACCTCTAGTATCATCAAGGTGGAAAAATTTCCTTATTTGGTGCAATCATCGGAGTTAATACTCCAATAGGAAAGATTGTGCAATGCACAAACTTGGTGTTAGAATAGTCCCAAAGGATAACTAAGAGGGGGGGGGGTGAATCAGTTATCAGTAGATTTAATTCTTTTTCTTCCTTAACTCAGAATATAACAAAGTAAATTCTTAATCAGATAACACACTACACAACACAAAATTTGATTACAGGGAAACCAAATGGTAAAAACCCCGGTGGGAATTAGCACCCACAATGAACTATACTTGTTTATAGTAATCCATGTTAGAAGGTATTTCAACCCTGTTAGGAGTTGTACTTTACAATGCAATAAGTATAGTGACCTGGTTAGGGGTCAAACCCTGTTAGGAGTCTTTTACAAATAACCCTGTTAGGGGTGGTGGACTCACTATCCAAAAACTCACTGCTTAATGGTGAAGGCTACAACCTTCTATATAATATATATGCACTATATCTGATGATGAACTATAGAGTAGACCTACTGTCTTGATCAGTTTTAGTGTATTACAATCTTTCACTTCTTCTTCATAAAGACTCTTGATGAATGAACCACATATGATATTCTACTCTGTACATCTTCTATCTCTTTTTGTATCATTCACACTTAGCGTATCATAATTGACTTTCTATAAGTATCTTTCTCAAAGTATGAGATCATGGGACCTATAAGAAAACTCTTCATAACATCCTTTTCGGCTCTACTAAGCACGCAAGCATAATTACAACCACGCAAGTATAAACTGAATAGACGCGACGCTTCACTAAGTCGGCCTCACCAAATTAACTCTAACTTTGCAATCTTCTTGAAACACGTTTGGCACCTTTAGATAACTATCATCAACTCATAACTAATCATGAATATACACATGCATATCCTAAAGATAGGTGCAACTCAAGAAACACATTACATACGTCGGCTCTGAATAGATACTCTTCCAAAACTGTAACTGCCAATAACAGAATTACACAACTTGACTAAAACATCATATCTGGATCTACGTGTATGAACATAACATAATAAACATGTCAACAACATGTAGCTAACCACGCAAGTCTTCATGTCATCATTCTGATAAGTACATATAGAATTACTACTATGTATTATATGTTGTCATTAATGACAAACATACAATCAATCAACTGAACAGAATCAAATCTCCAACAATCTCCCCCTTTGATATTGATGGCAACATATGATATCAAAAAAACATCTTCTGTTCATGGTGTCCTCTTTCTTTTATAATCTTCTCAATATCCTCATCAAAGATTTCTCTATACTACTTAAGTTCTTCTGACTGTGTTTTTGTTCCATGTATATACTCCCTCAGAGTATATGCTCCCCCTTAGTACATACTCCTCCTTTGACATCAATGGCAAAGGGTGCCATAGATCTTTAGGCACAGGTACTACTCCAGAAGTAGAGTAGTCAACCATTCATCAGTCATTTAATGACTGATGTTCTTGCTGCTTCTTCTATATAGACTCAGGGGAGGGAATTACTCCCAACTTTTCCCTGAGAAACTCAAAAGTATCCTTTGGTAAGGGCTTTGTGAAAATATCTTCCAACTGTTCTTTGGTGCTCACATAGTCCAATTTCACTTCTTTGTCTGGAACCTTTTCTCTTAAAAAATGGTACTTGATCTCTATGTGCTTTGTCTTTGCATGCATCACAGGGTTCTTAGACATGTTGATAGTTCTAGTATTATCACAGTAAATAACAATAGGATAATCAACCTGAATGCCAAAGTCTTTAACCATCTGCTTGATCCAAACCATGGTTGAACAATTCAGTGCTGCTGCAACATATTCAGCTTCTATTGTTTATTGAGAAATACAGTTATGTTTCTTGCTTATCCAAGAAACCAACCTGTCTCTAAGAAATACTACTCCTCTTGAAGTGCTCTTCCTATCATCAATACAACCTGCCCAATCTGCATCTGTATACACATGAAGTTTTACATTCTCTGATTTAGGATACGATAAACCATAGTCTATAGTTCCTTTTAGATATATGAATATCCTCTTGATTTCCATTAGGTGATTCTTCTTGGTTTTAGCTTCAAATCTTCCAACAATACCAATTGCATTGGATATGTCAGGTCTAGATTGAGTTAGATAAATGTGTTTACCAATCATAGATTTGTACAATGTCTTATCAACTGTTGTGGAATCATCATCTTTTGAAAGTTTTCTTCCTATTATCATGGGAGTGCATACTGGCTTACAGTCTTCCATCTAGAAGGTCTTTAGTATTTCCTTCACATATTTTCACTGATTAATGAATATACCTTTATTTGTTTTCTTTACATTCAATCCCAAAAAGTATTTTATAGGACCAATCATGCTCATTTCAAATTCATTCTACATTTATTTTGCAAATGTTGTACTGAGCTTGTCATTACCTCTAAAGATAATGTCATCAACAACTATGGCAACTAATAATAATCCATCAGGTGTCTCTCTTGTGAATAGGTTATAATCTACTACTCCTTTCTTGAATCCAATTTTGGTAAGATAACCATCAAGTCTCTCATACCAAGCTCTTGGGGCATGTTTAAGACCATAGAGTGATTTATTCAATCTGCATGCCATGTCTGGTTCATCTAGAAGATTAAATCCTTCAGGTTGTTCTATGTAGAATTCTTCATTCAAGTCACCATTCAAAATAGTTGATTTTACATCCATTTGATAAACTTTAAAGTCTTTGAATGTTGCATATACCAAAAATAATTTAATGGCTTCCATTCTTCTCACAGGGGAAAATGTATCAGTGTAGTCTATTCCTTCTCTCTGCACATATCCTTTGCATACCAATCTTGATTTGTTTCTTAATACTGTACCTTCTTCATTCATCTTGTTTTTGAATACCCACTTTGTTCCAATCACATTTTTGTCACTGGGTCTAGGGACCAATTCCCATGTATCATTTTTAATTATCTAATCTAATTCTTCTTTCATTGCATTCTTCCAATCAAAATCATTACAAGAATCTTCAACACTTAAACGTTCAATCTGTGAAAGTAAACATACCTCTTCAAACATTGCTAGGCTTTTTTCTTTTGATCTGGTCAAAACACTGCTGCTCTGATCTCCAATGATATCATCTTTAGAGTGGTATCTAGATGTGAATTTTGAAACCTTAGGTGTGAATTCTTCTTCTGTAATCTGTGATTCTTCTCTACTTGATTCAGGGTCATTGCATGAGACATCAATGCAATCAAACATTTCTTCAAAAATAGTATCTTTGTTGCTAGGCCTGGGTTCATCTTCAATCATAGGTGCATATTCATAGTATCTTTCTGGAACCATAAAATTCTCATCAATTTTTACATGAGTACTTTCAATTACATTTTTCAATCTCAGATTAAAACATCTATATGCTTTGCTTTTTGTAGAGTAACCAAGGAAAATACCTTCATCACTTCTGGCATCAAACTTACCAACACCATCATCTCTCTTGATGTAGCACTTGCTGCCAAAGATTCTGAAATACTTTACTATAGGTACATTACCAAACCAAAGATCATACGGTGTCTTATCTGCGCCTAGCCTCAATTGAGTTATGTTGATAGTATAGATTGTTGTATTCACTTCATCTCTCCAATATGTGTGTGAAACTTTTCCTTCAATCATCATAGTACACATTGTATCAAGTATAATCTTGTTCCTCCTTTCTGCTATCCAATTTTGCTGAGGGGTTCTAGGTGCACTCAACTGTCCTTTAATTCCATGTTCTTCAAAATATTTATAAAACTGATCAGAGGTGAACTCTCCTCCTCTATCCGATCTCAGACATTTCAATTTTAATCCGGATTCATTCTCAACCTTAGATTTGAATATTTTGAACTTCTCAAAGGCTTTAGATTTCTCCTTTAAGAACGCATCCCACATCATCCTAGAAAAATCATCAACAAACAAAATGAAATAAATTTCTCCATAATATGATCTTATTTGGGTAGGACCACACAAATCTGTATGCACTAGGTCCAATTTGTTTTTAGCTAAGTTCTGCTTGCTTCTGAAGGAACTCCTTACATGCTTTCCCATAACACATTCCCTACATATTGTGTCAACTAGTCTTGCAATACTAGGAAGGTCTCTGACTGCCTTGACATTACTTATCATTACTATGTTATCAAAATTGATATGACATAGTCTCTTGTACCATAACCAACCGTCATCTACTTTTGCAACAAAACAACTTACTTCAAAATTGAGATAAAAAACATTACCTTTTGTTTTGGAGCCTGATGCAATCATGTCTCTATCATTTTTGTTAATGATGCACTTGTTGTCTTTGAACTCCAAATGACAACCTTTTTCAAGTAGCTGTCCAACACTTAGTAAGTTATGATGTAATCCATCAACATATAGAACATCATCTATCTTGTTCTTTCCATCCAAAGGGATAGAACCTCTGCCTATGATAGGTTTAGGAGTGTTATCTCCAAATCTAACCATACCACCTTTGTATTTGTCTAAATGAATAAATCTTTCTTTGTCACATGTCATGTGGTGAGAGCATCCACTATCAATGATCCAATCAGTTCTGATGTCTGCTTTGGAAATTAAGGCTAACTCTTATTTTTCCTTTTCATCTGCAATGTCCATTTCCTTGAGAAAACTTTCCATGTCTCTAAGGGAAATGAATCCAATTTCATCTTCTCTTGAATCTTCATCAGTTACACCTTCTTCAGCATGATAACATTCCTTCTTATATTTGGGTTTGTAATCAGATCTGAACTTCTTGACTCTTGTGGGACACTTAGATGAAAAGTGACCAATCTTGTTACATGAAAAACATTTGAATGGAAGTTTTCCTTAATATTTTCCTTTTTCCTTTCTTTTCTCTTTTAGCAATCATAGCAATGATTTCTTCTAGTTCTTCATCAACTTCTTTTTTCTCATTATGACTGGAGATGTGTAAGGATTTCTTACCATGGACTGAGGCTTTGAAGGTTGTTTCACTTTTAGGTTCAATCTTCAATCTTGATATGTCAAATGCAGAGATTTTGCTAATCAAAGTATCTCTCTTGAAGTCTTGTGAGAATTGCATGGTTTCCTCTTGAATACTTATCTTGTTTTCATAGTCTGATGTTAAAGTAGTTAGAAACTTTCCCATTATATCTTCTTCTGATATTTCTCCACCATTGTTTCTGATTCTAGAGACTGCTTCATTTATCCTTTGATTGTAAGGTCTAATGTTCTCTTCAGGTAACATCTCAAGACTTTTGTATTTATTTTTCCATGTCTTCCTATGTACATTCTTTTCTTGAATATCTCCTTCAAAAATATCTTCTAAATACTTCCATATGGTATATGCTCTATCAATTTTTGTGATCTCAGAAAATTCACTATCGGATAAGGCACTGATTAGGGCTTCTTTAGAAATTGCATTATTGGTAAATGTTTCCTTTTTTCTATTAGTAGCATCATCCTTTGAAAGGTCTTTCAGAGATGGAATTACAACTTCTTGTGTAGAAATTTCAAAGATCTCAAAGCCAACACACTGTAGATGTGTTATCATTTTGTTTTTCCAATCCAGATAATTTTCTCCATCAAACTTAGGGCTTTCTTTTCTAAAGTAAGACATCTGATCTACCTTAATATGTTAGGCTTCTTCTCCAAGGAACTTGGCTCTGATACCAATTGTTAGAATAGTCCCAAAGGATAACTGAGAGGGGGGGGTGAATCAATTATCAGTAACTTTAATTCTTTTTCTTCCTTAACTCAGAATACAACAAAGTAAATGCTTAATCAGATAACACAATACACAACACACAATTTGATTACGGGGAAACCAAATGGTAAAAACCCCGGTGGGAATTAGCACCCACAATGATTTATACTTGTTTATAGTAATCCTTGTTAGAAGATATTTCAACCCTGTTAGGAGTTTTACTCTATAATGCAATAAGTATAGTGACCTAGTTAAGGGCCGAACACTGTTAGGAGTCTTTTACAAATAACCTTGTTACAGGTGGTGGACTCACTATCCAAAATCTCAGTGCTTAATGGTGAAGGCTACAACCTCCTGTATAACATATATGCACTATATCTGATGATGAACTATAGAGTAGACCTGTTGTCTTGATTAGTTCCAGCGTATTACAATCTTTCACTTCTTCTTCACATAGACTCTTGATGAATCAACCACATCTGATATTCTGCTCTGTACATCTTCTGTCTCTTTTCGTATCATTCATACTTAGCATATCAAAATTGACTTGCTATAAGTATCTTTCTCAAAGTATGAGACCATGGGACCTATAAGAAAACTCTTCATAATATCTTTTTTGGCTCTACTAAGCACGTAAGCATAATTACAACCGCACAAGTATAAAATGAATAGACGCGACGCTTCACTAAGCCGGCCTCACCAAATTAACTCTAACTTTGCAATCTTCTTGAAACATGTTTGGCACCTTTAGATAACTATCATCAACTCATAACTAATCATGAATATACAAATGCATATGTTGAAGATAGGCGCAACTCAAGAAATATGTTACATGTGTCGGCTCTGAATAGATACTCTTCCAGAACTGTAACTGCCAATAACAGAATTACACAACTTGACTGAAACATCATATCTAGATCTGCGTGTATGAACATAACATAATAACCATGTCAACAACATGTAGCTAAAAACACAAGTCTTCATGTTATCATTCTGATAAGTACATACAAAATTACTACTGTGTATTATATGTTGTCATCAATGACAAACATACAATCAATCAACTAAACATAATCAAATCTCCAACAGTCAGACTATCTTACTTCCAAATCCCTAACCACTATAGTACCCAACAATAATTTTCACCTTGGATGCAACAAATTTTTCCTCAGGGCTGGGGATCCCACAATTCAATGGATCCATTATCCGGAATCGACTCCAGACACTGCAGGAGTTTAAGGGTGCTAAACTTATTTCCCGGCAACATATCAATAGCCACTAGCTAAAAATCCCAATGAGGGATTGTAGGAGGATAAAATTGGACATTACCCGTGGGGAATTCAAGGAGCCCATCTAGGTAGGCATGGTATTTTTATACAGGATCTTTGGATCTCCCCATGCCTGGGATTTCTCGACATGGATGAACTACTTTTTGTACTGCATCACCACTTGTAGTCAGACTTTCAACTGGGCAGCCCTCATATCCAATCACGTGGACAAGCAGCTAAAGGTCATTGTCTAGAGTTCCAAGTTCTAAATAATTTCATACATGCTATGGATGTTAGCACAATAGAGAGTGGCTTTTCTAGGTTTGGGAACAGTTGGGGAGCTTGAAAATGGGCCAGGCCAAATGACACCATGGGACCATTATCCCCAAGTGCAATGGGTGCTCATTTTCTCAAATTTCTATTGGGTAAATGATGCTTTCATTTACCACAATATTATAACACTGACTCAGGATTCTGGGTACCAACTATCAAAAGTGGTGATAACTCTGGTCAGCACCTATGGCTGCTATTTCATTCAATTCCAGCAACACACCTACATCTGGGTGATCGGCTTCAATGGGAAGCCCCATCTTCTTTCACAATATTATGGGGATAGAATTATTCTTTTGGAATTCTATCAGTAGATGATGGATCTACATGCCTTCTTTACATTGAAGAAGGTCATCAACGTCCCATTCCAATTCTCATGCAGGAATTATACATGCAGCCTTGCTATAGCTCGGGAGGCAGACAGTGATTTGAAGAACTTGGGGTTGGTGGAATTCCATCACTCTCAAAAGAACTACGATCCTCTCAGCAAGATTTTCATAGCACTTCCCCAGGAATCCCCACCGCATGAAGTAGATATTGAAGACTTTTTGGCAGACTACTAGGATAGTTTTGATCTTCGAGCCTGAGAACATCCATATATGAGAAAAGGGCTCATGAAAGCACTTGACCTTTGGAATTTCCCAAAAGGCTTTAAAGATGACGGCCCGCTGGAGAATCCAGCATATAAAGAATAAGGGATGGATAAGCTAGGTCTTCCTGTGGTGGATTGGGCAACCCCTGAGGACCTAACAATTGAAGGGGTATGTCACCCTATTATAGAGGCAAGTAACCATTATTTTTCCCAGGCATGTCCTAAGAGTGCCTGAAAGAAGCCAACGATCAAATGGGCTACTCCCTCTTCAGCCAATGACGGACCTTCTTCATCTTTCATGGCCGCTAAACCAAGCACAAGTATAGGAAAGGAGAAAAAGGGTGTCCCATTTCCCAAGGTGCCTCCTCAAGTCCCCACCCTTCTGATGGCTCAACTACATCAACAAATGGAGTCAATGAATCTGGCCAGCTAGCAAATAAGTATGCAGGTATCCTCTAGCCTCCTTGTAGCTCCAATGGCATCTTCTCACCCGATGGGATCCCCATCGTTTGCAGCCATGATGAGAAGACAGAATTTGGCTGAGGCGAATCCTACTAGTATTCTGGACACCAGGGCTCCACTGATAAGGAAGATGAAGAAGAAGGTGACCCCTACACCAAGCGCATCTGCCAGTCTCGGCATGCTAGATATGCCCCTAATGGATGTCAGTTCAGACTCTCTTGAACTAGAAGATATTTCAGACTCCTCACCCCTGCATGATGATTTTGATGACACTTTCTTGATGGAGGAGCTCATGGAACTCCAACAAGGTATAGGTCATGCACTGGAGGAGATCGTAGCTCAGGATAAGAAAGAGGCCCCAGTAGAAAAGGAAATCCCAGGAGAGAAGGATACATCAAAGAAAGAGGCTCGAGAAGAAGTACAAATAGGGCTTGGGTAGGAGAAGATACCTATCTAGGAGACTGAAGAAACACCAAGGCAGCACACAGATGAGCAGTCGATGGTCGGGGAACCCAGACCCAATGGATCAACCGTACCCTTGATCATCACACTCCAAACACCTTTGGTTACTCTGGGATATCAAGTGCCCCAAAGCACTTTTGGTAAGGTAGTAACGGTGGTCACCTTAATAAATTTTGGCCAGAGACCTCACCCACCCCCAGAGGATGTTCCAGTGGAGGAGAATGTTCCAACAAATGAGGCTGATGAGGCCCAAGAGTAGCAATAGGCTGATCGAGAAGTCCCAAAGAATGAAAATATAGAATCAAATGATGCTGGGAGGGACGAGGAGGTCCCTAAAAATATAGGTGATATTGAGACTGGAGAAAAGGTTCAGGATAGTACAACAAGAGATGTCGGTATGGCAGAAAACATCAAAGATTCTGGAGAACGAGAAAAAGAAAAGGAACAAGAATAAGAGGAACCAGAACAAGAGATGGAGAGAGAGCCCAAAGACAATGTAAATACTAGGAATGCACCACCTGATTCCAAAAGGAATCCCAATAAATAGGTTTTAATGGTGAAGCCGCCCCAGCCGCCCCAATGGCTGGTTGAATCAAAGAAAAGAAAGGCCCCGGCGGTGACCTTAGGTGTTGTTAGCTCTTTTTCTTGTAAAAATCAATTATAATAGCAATAAATTCTAGACTCTCTTATACCCAATTTATATTCTCACAGGGAAAAGGCTAATTAACAAGGATAAAAATCCTTCTACACTTTGGGTTCCACATACCTAGGCGGGTGCACATTTGGCAGAGTATTATCTTTCATCAATTTTAACACTAGATTAAGGATTTGTGATCCTCCTTTTTATGCCATCAGGCTTAGGAAGGCTAACCTATTGATTCACACTTCAATAAATCACTAAAATGAATTGTACTTAATATAATTAGCTAGACATGTACTTGAGATAACAAAAATATAAAGATTGATTAAATTTGGATTGATGATAACAACCACTTGTTAGCATTTTGGTCAGTGCCTTATCATGGGTGATAGAGTCAAAACAGAGCATACATATATTAAAGATAATTAATGGAAATACAAATAAACCTCAGATAGAATTCCTTACAAACTATCCTCTCATCCTCACACCCATGTATCAAATTCCTGCATAAACCCTAACCCTCTGCAATTATCCGCAAGATTTAAAACTCTCCTTGAAAGCAACTCACAAACAAAGACATGGCTACTTTATAACCAATATACTCAAAATGCCTTACAAATTGAACATACAATAACTAAGAGAAAATGCAAAAAGACATCATTGATATCAAAATGGAGATTCCATTGTATTTTATTAATATAAGTTTGATATCAGTACATTCAAAAGACTCAAAACCAACCTTTAGACACAATTTAGAAGTCTGCCTTATAGTTTTATTTTTTACCATCCCTTTTACAATATTACAACTTGATACTTCTAGACAGCCACAGTCATCTTGGAATCCTTTTGGAACAAGCTACAGATGGCTGGGCTAGAGGACAAAATACAGTTTACAGATGAGACAAAATTTCAGGTAGATGGAATAACAAATCTTTGTTATAAGCCATATAATCCCTTTGTCCTATGATCGCCTGAATGCTTGAAGTTTTTCTGAGGTGGTTGGGTCCTTATCATCTGGAATTTGTCCTCTTGTTGATGTAGAGCCCCCAAAATCTGATTTGCTCAAACTGCTCAACCTCTTTGGTGTTTGATGTCCCGTTTATATTTACTGTCTTATGCTACCAGGGTGACTATACCATATTTGCTAACCCATGTGGTGAACACTGTAACCACCTAATTTCGGTCTGTCGCAACTGTAGACCCTATTTTCCCTAAGTGTGATCATACCCTCAAGTTATGTCCAAATGACCCTGTTACTGCTTGGCATAATTCTTTTAATCAATTTAATGTCCTAGGTGATTTTTATCACTGATTTATATTTATCTACTATAGCCATACAATTCAAATCAATATCGACCAATGAGATCAAATAAAAAATCAAACATGGCTATAGTATTTAATTATAAAGGAATTAAATAAATCTCTAAATCAAATATCACTTGCAATCCAACCCATTCCCCTAGCCTATTAATTTAATTAAAATGGCTATAGTCCCCTAA